>JAQIYK010001153.1:0-10607 GCA_034700465.1 Rotylenchus robustus | reverse complement strand
ATTCGGATGCCTTGGATTTTTCTTTACCAAATGTCAAAAAATGCTATGTATGTTTTACCCATTTCTTTGTACTTTTTCATTATCAATAATCCTACTATGCTTGCTGTATTTTTCCATTGATTTTGCAATAAAAAATTTCCGACAAAATTTTTAAGTTTTGGTGCGTTGTTTGTAGTAAATTACAAAATCAAATTAAAGCAAAAAATATGAAACCTGACCAGGGAATCGAATCGAGCCACAGAGTCGGCACCAATGCCACTGCACCACTCGTTCACTGTGCGGCTCATCCTCAACCTTGTTCAAGGTTTACCTAAATAAAGCTTAAAAGTACTGTAATATACCGTAAAATAAGCCCCCTTCAGAAACTCCCCTTAGAAAATCAGATAGGCTTTGCTTCCAAAAAACGACTGCAGGGATTTTTTCAGAATTTTTGGGCCAAGTTTCGTCGAAAAATTCCAACCTGTGGTCGGGGCCTTCCCTTGTTAGATTTAGTAGTACAAAATTGAATAGAATTTTAGTTTTGTTTAAAAATTCGAATGTATTAATTTATATTCTAAAGTAAAATCACTGAGTGGGAGGTGAAGAATATAGGAAGAGAAATTATAAATGAAAATGCAGTTACTTACGCCGTCTGAATAATTTCTTTCCTGGAAATGAAGATGACAGATTCGTCTTCGTCTTTAAATAATGTTTTTAAGATTTTTAATCTTTCAACTAAAGGTTCATCAATCAATGACTTTCCATCGAAGTATAGAATGTCAAAAACTGCTGAATAAGAGAAAACACAGTCAAATTGTAATTAAATACCTTTTTTAACCTAAAGTTCGCTGAAGATGTGAATGTGATTTTATGTAATCATCATCGATGTGTTTGACATCATAAACTTTGCCATCAGAAGATCGTTTGGATTTGCCGACTAAATTTTTTGGATTTTTTTTATTCTGAAACAATTACAATTCGATTTATACCATATATCCCACCCTCCCACCTCCTGTATCTGACTATTAATTACTTCATCTTCCCATTAATAAGTTAAATTTAGTTTCTCACCAAACGATTGTAGTTTTTTGTCCCAAAGTACAAGTTCACAATCGATCACAAATTCGCGTATATCCGATTTCAAATAGGGATGAATACTAGCAGAAAAAAGCGTTCCGCTGTCAGGACCCAGTTTGTGTGAGTAATCGTTACCATTCCGGGTAAAATATTTGTACTGATTGAAGTTGTATCTATAAATAAGCAAAATTATACTGGTACTAGCCTGTAGCCTCAACAAAAAACGTCTAATAACTCTCAAGCCAAAGATCGAATGGTAAGTTTTTACTAATTTTCATAAAATAAATAAATAAAAATTAATTCCAAATTTTTGCGTACATAAAACCTTCCCCTCCTATGACATGATCCTGGCTATGATCTGGTCTAATAATTTACCTATGAACAAGCAAATGTTCTCCGTCATATTTGACCTCCAAATAAAACGGGCGTCGGCAAAATTTAATTATCTTTAAAACAAAAGCGATTAATGGTTAATATTATACATACAAAGCTAATAAAAGTACAGGGTACTTCCGGGTTATCGTACCCCCCTCCAAAAATTTTGAAAATGGCACATAATAGGTTGTCCACCATGCTGATTTCGAATATGATGTCAAATCAACATCTGACATCATCTAATCATAGATTTGACATCTTGAAAAAATTATCGATATGCGATTCCTTGATTGAGTTATTATTGATCTTTGGTTTTGGTGTGGTCCTTTATGATTGATGGGGAATTATCGTAATAATTTCAATTTTTTGTGGAATTTCAAAAAAAATCGAGGCACGTTTGCATTACTCCGCGAATTGTTTTATTGAATTATATGACAAATTTTGATGAAAATGACCGGTTTAAAACAAAAAATTTAAACAAAAGAAAGGCGGAAAAATGATAAAAAGCATAAACAAAATTGATTTAATGTATTTTTGCGCCGATACACGTGGAATTTATTGCTTGTAAAAAAATGAAAATCTAATGGATTTCGGGGTTTCGATAGTCATTTTGAATTTGGCGCTATATCTATCCCTTTAAAATAAAAACCCACCTCAAGAGGGTGTTAAGGAAATAACTCGCCAATATTATTTCGCTACCTTATCAAATTGGTATTAAAAAATGCAGAAAAAATCAGCGCATCTTTTGGTATGAAAACTTTTTTGAAAACCAGGGTATAAGGTAGTGAAAATTACAAAACAAAATCTGAAAATTGAGAAAAATGGGGGATGGTCGAGAGGTGAAAGACTTAGACTCGGGAACATGAAAAGGCGGGTTCAATTCCCGAGCAGTGCAGTGATTTTAGTATACAGAAAAAACTGAAAAAATACAGAAAAAACAAGAAATAATATCGGAATTTACATTTAAAAAATAGAAAAAATCAAACCCAAACAACAAAAACCGGACCCAAACAAAAAACTGAAACCAAAAAACCGAAACCAAACCAAAAAACCGGGAAAAACAAAAAACCGAACCCAAACCAGGGTTACAGCGGATCTTTAATCCGCTGGTTTTATTTTTTTGTTTGAACTTCTATCAAATTACGATAAAAAGGGAGTTTTTTTTAAGAATCGAGATGCCCAAACCGAAACTTAACTTTATTTTTGCAAAAAAAAAGGAAGGAATTTTCTTTCTTTCTTTTTTTGCCTTTTTACTATTATTATTTGCTCTATAGCCTCCACTCTAATAGCATTTCATGAAGAGGCTATTATTTTTTAGTATTTTTTCTGAACTTTTCAGATTTTTTGCATTTTTAAATGTTTTCTTTTAATTTTTTACAAAGTTTACAACAAAAAATAGTAAATTTTGCAATTTTTAGAAAAATGGTCAAATTACAAAGAACAGAACCCTAATTAAGAGAGAACAGAACTCTAATTCATTTTTATTCTCAACACACCAAACCAATACAACCAATACATTTATTTAATTGATCAATGAACGTTTATCACTGGGATTCCGGTTGTTCTTGTCCGGCTTCGCCCTCCGTTGGCCATGCTTGGGTTATTGTTATTGTTGTTGTTGTTGTTGTTTATGATCGGCTGGTTCTGTCTGGCATTGAGCACCGACACTGACGAACTGCCCAAATTGAAACTGAACGGCAGTGGTTTGCTGGCGGGTGCCGCGACTGGTGGAGCAGTACAACAACGGGAACAGAACATTTTGAGGAAATGCCGGCGAAATTCCCTATAAACATTTTTAATGCAATATATTTTTGGTGCATACAGGGGATTTTTGAGGCATACAGAAAATTGGAAAAAAGCACTAAAAAAGGGTTTTTATTAGGGTTTTATTGGTTTAAAAACATTAAGCTAAAAAATTACGATAAAAATTAAATGTGGATTTAAAAAAAACGAAATTGCAATACAAAAAAACACACAATTTGTTGAATTGAAATCAAAGTCAACTTGAAATAATTACATAGAAACCAACCATAGTCGGAAATGTATTTCAATACACAAATTGACCTTCAATTGAAAGACCTTTATAAAAAATATTCTTTGCAAAAATGCTAATCTAAAAAAGAAATTTAATTTTTGGACTTTTTATTCTATAAAAAGATAATTAATATGGTTGTCAGCAGGGCTGCAGGCGGTGTGCGGTTGGCGTAGACGGCCAATTTTCGCCGCCATTTTACCGCCCATTTGGCATTTTTGTGGTAAAATTTTTCTGAGAATTTGAAAAAAAAATAAAAAATTTAGTCCAAAATTTTGCAAATTTTCATTATCAAAATGCAAACATTTTAATTTTTCCCGCGGTGCTTGTCTGCGCCGCATTATTTTTTGATTTTACTCCAAAAAATGTCAAATTTCGAAACAAAATGTGATAAATGATTATTTCTTATTGGCGTTAAATCTTTTATTTTTAGCGCCAATCGGCCCCTTCGGCCCACTCCAGCTATCTAATTTTTGTAGAATTAAAAAATACATTTGAAGAACATTTTATCAAATTTCTTAATAATTTAAAAAAAAAATTCCGGAAACGCTATCAGTACTGCCGGACCACCTTTTTAAATGGAAATGTAAAAAAATTCATTTTTGGAAATGCAAATGGAAATGTGATTGGGGACCAAAACAACGATTTTGGTTGGCGCTACAGCCCTGGTTTTCAGTTCTAAGTTCTAACCCAACCATAACCTAAGCAAAATACAGCCCGGACGCCGGAACCGATAAAAACTGCAAACAAAAACGTACGGATTCAAAGTGAGGTATAGAAGCGGATTCCATCCGCAACAGAACAGAAAAGTGACGGAGGTGATCACTAGGACGGCGTCCGGGGGATTCCATTCCACAAACTCCATCAGTGCCCAATCGGTGATCAGTAAGCTGGTCAGCACGAACATGGCCACCGACTGGAACAGAATGCGCCGCTCCGGGCTGTTCACCGCCGATGCTTGCTGCTGACTACCTACCAACGATTTGGACATTTGGCGAAGCTAAAAACAATTATTTTTAGTTTAAACAGATAAATTAGAATTAGGCCAGTTTTTTAAAACTGTAAAATAATTATTCCTGAAAAAAATGAACCAAGAATTATAGAACATTTAAGTGATAAGTTAAATCAAACGGAATTTTTATCAAGTTTTTCAATATTTTTCAATTTTTAAAAATACCTTTTTCAGTAAAACTACTACGCCGAGGTATAGGAGCAGGGAAAGTGTGGGCAGGGCATAACTCCAGTACATCTCGCATCGTCGGAAAGTGTTGACCCATGGAAGGGATTGGTCCACCACAAAGGAAACGTAGTCGCGCACAAAAATAGTGCCCAAATCGGTGCTGAACACGAACATCGCGACCAACACAACGAACAAAGTCCAAATGAGCAACAATAGGGCCTGATTTAAAAAACCAAGTCAAAATTCATAAAATATTTAAAAATAAAAACACATAATAAAAGCTCTAAAATTTCAAAACCAAAAAATATTCATTTTTGATCATGTTTATAATTCATCGTCATCCGAGTTGAATAAGAAATTAAAGAAAATATGGTAAATTAGAACATGTAAATATTTTATAATTGAAAAATAAGAAAAACCCATATTTTTATCATTAAATTTTCAATTTAAGAAAAAATAGCAAAAAGCCCCACAAACATTGAAAAGTATCTTTTCCATTTTTGGCTCATTTTGCAACATGGTCGACGGGTCAAAAGTGGCTCTGGCGAACACCAAAAAACGGTTCAGTGCCAACAAAAAGTGGTGCGCAATGACCAAATCCCAGGACAACTGCATCAATGCACCACACAGCTTAAAAATTAAAATAAATTTGTAGAAAAACTACATTTTTAATATTATCATATTATTTTTAAAATTAAAATTATAGTTTTTTCCATAAAGGGTACGACACTGACTTGTTGGAAAAATGAGCCCAAAAAGTCGGGTGAAATGTTCAGCAGCACAGTGGCAGTGAAGACGGTGTTGATGAACAGTTGGAGGGTATCCGCGATACCAATGGCGAACATGATACGGTAACAAACGCGGGTACGGTACTCGCGAACTGTGATGAACAGCTGAAAAATGGGGAGAGAGAGTGTGGAGATTGAAGAGAAATAGAAAAGATATAGAGAAAGAGAGAGAGGAAGAGAAAGCGAGAGAGAGTGAGATACAGTATACAGACTGGCAGAGTGCAGAGTTGGAGCAGGAGCAGAGGGACGGAAAAGCACAGTTCCACGGCAGCAAGCAGTTCAGGCTGCATTATTTGGAGGGGTTTAAGCACTGCTACTCAATTGGGACCTGTTAAATTTTTAATTTTTATTGGAATTATTTAAGGTTTCAAAAATACTCATTTTTTCAATTTTTTCATGCCAATTTTTTTTTCTTATTTTCTGGGCCTTATAATCCAAAAGTACCAAATAAAAATTGTTACTTTGCTTTTTGATTTGACTTTTCATAAGAACTAACATGGCATTGGTTTTATTTTTATTATGCATTTTATATAAGAATAACTACATTTTATCGCGACTATTTTCACCTGTCCGAACAAAAAAAACGGAAAAAGGTAAATAATATTAATTAATATTAAATTACGAAAAATAGCGATATTTTCCCGTGAATTTCATGGACTTCGTTGTTTTTGTGTGCATTATTCTCAAAAAATTGAATTTTGGCCAACAATCATAATGCAGCTTTGTTTTTTTCTGCCCGAAAAGAATTTGTGTGGTTGTAGGGCCCAAAAAATCGTTAAAAATAAAAGTATAAAAAGGTAAAATTTTCGAATAGTCGAATTAAATTATCATTTTTTTGTTAAAACCAAATAAAAAAATAATAAAAAAATCAAATAGAGCCTAAGCATTTAGCCATTTTTTAATAATAGATGATAATTGTTTTTGAAAGTTAATTATTAGTTTTTTTTAGAGATTTGAGGAAGTAAATTGTTCCATTGTGTGAAAAGAGGGTCTGGACGAATTTTTATGTTTTGCGTTTCATTTACGTTTAATATCAGATTTTGTATTTCTTGTTCATAAAAATGCTCGAAATTTCGCGACGATACAACCCTAAGAATCCAATTTTTAGAGAAAAAAAACTTAAAATTTTTATTTCTTGCTTTTCACTTTTCTAGCAAATAATTTTTAACTTTTTAAGTTTAAAAAAATCCATCAAAAGTTTACATGTTTTTTCATAAAGAAAAATTGTGGCGAATTATTTTTAGAGCAATGTCTCATCGACTATCTATTTTCCACGTTTTTACCTTTTTTTAAATTTTGTTTGAAAAGTAAAAAAATGAAAAGGCATTAAATATATTTTATCAACAAATTTTTAAAGGTTCGGCATTGTTTTTGTCCAATATTTTGCTAAAAAAACATCCGACTGTATCAAAGAATTTTTGGCATACTTCATCGTCATCGATAAATTCGAATTTAAACAAAAATACAATTTTAACATCATTGAAAATTTGCGGACACAAAGATTCAGTTTTCTAAAAAATTAATAAAAATTTGTTGGCTAATGATAAGTCTGAAGTCCGTTTTTTAGGTAATATGTGCTTAACGCTTAATGTTTACCATCGAATAGCCAATGTAGATGTAGACGCCAACGCATTAAGAATGGATTTGGTGCATAATTAATTTTGGGGTGTCGAGCTGTCGAGCCAAACAAAAAATGTTATTTTTTATTTTTTCAGTTAATTGCTACATTATTTTGTTTGTTAACCGCCCAATTTCTTTTGGACTTTGGACCTGTATAGGGATATTAGATTTTTCGACAAAAAATTTCGACCAACTCCAAATTCATCAGACCCCCAAATTTTTGATTCTGACTCCGTACTCCGGCGGATGACTCCAGCCATGAATCTTCTAATTTTTCAAAATTTTATTTTTCACTCTGATGCTTCATTTTTTCCCTCTGAATATCTCTACATTAAAAATATTCCCACATCCAATTTTTTCGGCCCTTTTATTATTTTTATCCCAATTATTACCAATATTCTTCATGTGTATCATCATTCATCATCATATCAAACAACAATAAACATATTTCCAAGCGAGCAAAGAAAAATGATTTTATTTGGGTAATAATTGTAACGTCCTTCCCAGCTGGCTGCATAGTGCATTGGTCTATGGTACTGCTCCCATTGCAATTTAGTCCGGGTTCGAACCTGGAGCAGCCAGCCAATTTTTTTGCTGCTCATATCACGATATTTTAATAAATATTAATGAAAAATCATTCTCATATAGTTTAATATTTTTTACAAATAATTCAAAACCCACCAAAAAAGAAATACACTTATTTTTATTTCAAATTTATATCAAAGGTCAATAAATTTTATACAAAAATTTCTGACGAGTAATCGATCTAAAAAATTGCAAACAAAACTAGATTGCTCATTTTTTCAGAAAATAAATAACCCAGAAAAATTTATTTTATTTTGATTTTTAATTAATTTTTAATTACCAAATTATAAAAACAAACAAACATTCGAATCAAATTTGTGTGACGCATGTGTTTTAATTTGTATAATATCCTCAATCAAAAATAATGAAGAAAAGTGAATTATTTTCTTGTAAATTTAGGAGCGCGTTCCGTTCAAGCAACTATGGCTTTAGCCGAATGCACATTGTCAATGGAACACACCTGTACTATGAGCAAACAATTGCCGCGAATGTAAAAATATTTTTTGTTAAAAATCTAAAAATATTAAATTTTTAATTAATTTTGATAAAACGTTTTAAAAAATGAAGCACTGTTATAGAAATCAAAAATAAATTTTTGCAAAAAAATAATAAAATAAAATTTCACAAAAAAAACATTTTTTTATTACCTAATTGTATTTGGATCTATTTGCATTGAAATTCTCATTTATTATCTGAAAAATTATGAAATCTTTTTATAAATTTTTTTTTACAAAATTAAAGTATAAAATTTAAAAACCCGATTTAGGATACTGTTGAGGACCACTTCTGGCTGGGTGAGTCAGGCCATGTTTATTTATTTATTTAATTTTATTGATTTTTATAATTATTGATTAATTATCGATTTTTTAGATTTCTAAATCGAAATTGATTTTTGCTTTTAGTGAAGCACCACCATCGTCCGTACACCAAAGCTGATCGTCACCGTTTGGCTCTCTACGGCACCTATGTGCCGCACAACTACTGTCATCATCCGTCGCAGTGCAAGAAGCATGTACAGCACTCGCAACTTTGACGAACAAAAATTTGTGGAGGAAACTATGCAAACTTGGAATTTCTCGAAAAATTCGCATATATTTTTGGGAAAATTGTAATTCAATTTTATTTTTGCATATTTAAAAGTGAAATCAATGTGTTTGTTTTTTTTAAATAAAAGTTTATCGTGCTGAGCGATTTCTTAAAATATTGATGGCCAAACAAATTCGCTAGATTCAAATTTGAGTACCTCTCTCATCATTCAACTTCAGAAAGCACGACTGCTTGAAATTTTTATGGAATGAATGCAACAAATCAAAATATTTTTTTGGTTAAGAAACTTTTTCATATAGAAATTACCCTGGTTTATTCCTTGCAAAGATAATAGAACATTAGCCTAGGGATTTTGTTAGCCTTTTAGCCTCTGATGTTTATAACAATAAAAAAAGAAGTTAGATTTTTGGGCGAAAAAAAAGTTTTGAATTTCGGAGTTTGAGTCGGGTCGAGGCAACAATTGTCCAGAGTTGTACTCGAAAATTGTTGTAGGAGTCGGAGTCCGGAATCGGAGTAAAAAATTTCGAGTACAATGAATCTAACCAATCTGCTGAAAAAGTCTGTCTGGAATCGCTCAAATGAGCAACTTAATTTTAATATTAATTAAAAATTTATGTTATTTGTTCAGCAAAAAATGAATAAAAAATATATCCGAAGATTTTGACAACTTAAGATTCTAATCACGGAGGTGTGACTGAAATTATTATTAAAAGTGATTAAAAATATTCCAACACATTTTATTGTTCCAAATTACTTGCAAGAACATTCATTTACCACTGGGACTACAACTGCTGTATGAGTTCGCCTTCTGCTGCTATAGGCTATTCTCGAGGTTCTCGACTGTTGTTGTTCATCATCCAATTATTGTCGGGTCTCCATTCTCTATCTCATCATAAATTAATATTTTATATACAAAATCAGCAAATATCTCGATAAACTTGATTATATATTTATTTCGTTTTTTGGATTTTAATGTTAGCCCCAAATTTTGGGATCATAAAAAGGGTATTGCATATAGTGATAGTGTCTCGATTTTATTTCAGTAAAATATCTCGTAAAGATATCCAATCGTTTGTAGAAAAAATTAAATCTTTTATTATTTTTTAAATAGAAATATTATTTAAACGGAAAAGTACATATAGTATATTAAAAAATGAATCCAATTTCATAAAAATGGCATAGTTATCGCATTAAGATCAATCACAATACAATGAAGGCAAAATAGTACTAAATCCCTTATTATCCCAAAAAAATCCAATTTATAAATCTGATAAATTTGTTCAAAAATCATTTTATATTATGGTGCCTGTGTGTGAATCCTTATAGGGGGGGGGATCACATAAACATATACAAAAAATCATAACTCAAAGATCACTTTTTCATAATTGTGATCTTTGGGCATTGTTCAGTGGAATAAAAGAAAGGTCAAAGATCACATTTTAATCAATTTTTAAATTTTTTGCTTATTGTACACAGTGGTGAAGCAGGGTGCCGATTTGGGCACAACTGGCACTGGGAAAGTGTCGTTTGGCCAGTTGGCAATTCTGCTCAATCCATTGTTGGGGATCACTGATCCGAAAAAGGCGGATGAAGCGTTGGATGGGCTCGCAAGGGATGGCAGTGGCGGAGAAGTCCATTGAAACCAGTGGGGATACGGTATCGAATACGGTATCGGCATCGTCGGTGAATACTTTATCGGCGGCACCAGTGCTGTTTTCTACAGATACCGTTTGGACATGCTAAATCACAAAAGTTTAACCACTCTTTTTTGTGAATTAGTGATGAATTACCCCCCAGCCCCCTTTGGGGGCTGGGGTAGTTGAGTTTGAACAAGGTGTAATATGCCTTTTTTTCAGTAGCCAATTTCTGAAAAACGTACTTCCAATTTTCAGATTTGTCTGGAAATGGTCTAGAAAAATCTGTC
>JAQIYK010001152.1:0-10609 GCA_034700465.1 Rotylenchus robustus | reverse complement strand
AATTGCTTCAAATGAATAATAATCAATTTTTAATGCAATAATTCAATTTTATTATGCGACCGACTTTTCAGGCAATCGCCAAAGTTAATAGAACTCATCGCAACAAAATTGTAGAAAAATAGTGTCAAAAATTGTCCAAAAATTAATCTCTCCAACCAACCTTTCGACCTCTTGCTAATAACTTTCTTGTTATAATTGGTCGAAAAAGTCGATCGCATAAATTTTTTCCTCTTTTTCCTTCAATTTTTCATTATTTTACAAATTTTCCTCAATTTTTTCGACCGCGTGCGATCGACCTACCGCCACACTGGGGAACCCCTTGCGATCGACGATCGGTGGGGGGGGGGGTTAACCCCCCTTGGACACCTATGCACCAACCAACAGTGAATTGGCCATATTTCACATGACTTTTTTGACATATTTTAGCTCAAACTGTCCAACCAAATTGGCAAATCGATGGCTGCACTTCGGGTACAAGACCAGTAAGTTCACTTCAGAAAAATCAATATAATATAAAAAACAACATTTAAATGTTATCACGACATGATGACGATTTCATCCTCCTGGAATATAGGAAACAAAATTTAAATTTGCAAAAATTCCCCTAAAAATTTTCAACAAAAAACTTTGCTCCAAATTAATATTTACAAAAATTGGATTTATACCCAATATTCATATAAATGGGAGCTCCGCGAATTATATATTTTAATTTAAATTAAATATTTAAATTATTTATCCGATGTTACAATGGATAAATTGTCATTTTATTTATGTAAATTTATAAATAATTATTTTTAAACACTCTTTTCTTCAGACCGCTGGCCGTGGCACTGCCCCGGCTGATGCTGTTCATGGCCGCCAAAAAAGTGTTGGGCGAGGGCATGCTGCTCATGGGAATTACGCCCATTGGGAGAATGTGAACACATTCGACAAAATTGACGACAGTTTCTCATCACCAATTTCAGGAAAGATCAGCGAATGTGTCACTTGCAGGGGCGTACCGAGGATTTTTTTTGGGAGGGGCAGTAAATTTTCGGCGCGGCGACCTTTTTTTATTCGCGCCGAAAAGTCGATTTTAAGGGTTGTATTTTTAGTTTGATGGTTAAATTTCATATTTCGCGATAAGTTTTCGAGAATCTAAGGGAGATACTATTAAAAAATCATAATTTCGCAGCGCCGACAGGCGCCGCGGCGAAAATTTTTCACGAATTTTGAAAACATTAGGGGGAACCTATTAAAAATTTTAATTTTTGACATTTTGGGGGGGGCAGCTGCCCCCTGCCACTGCCACTGCCCCCCATCCCTATCTATGAATTTGCAAAATGGAAAACAAACCGCAAAGGTACTTCTACAACAAATCTAATGAATTTATGTATTTCAAGGACAAGTAGCAGAAAATCCGGCAAGTATCTTTGCAAAAACTGAATATCAATGGCTCAATGCTGCTGGCTCCAGGTTTTATTTTTTCTATTTTATTTATTAATTTAAAAAACAAAATTTTGGGGAAGCGAAGTGTCAAAATGCGTCCATGGACGGATGTGGCGGATTTGGCAACAATTGGTATGGAAGAATGGATAAATGGGTTATATCTTCGTGGTCCAAAAATTTATATTTAGGACACACATTTTTGGTATTTTGGGCAAAAAAAACATTTTTGGGAGGAAAAGGCTTTTTGTTTTTGTAAATTGACTGTAAAAAAAATTTAAAAAAAACTTCAAACAAAAAATTGAAAAAAGCTTAAAAATTGTAAATTGACTTTTTCAGTTATTACTGTGACATTTGTCAGCATTTGAAAGCCATCGATGAGAACACGGAGAAAAGTGACCTTTCCGCGGGAATAGCCGAGCAGTTTAAGAAGTACATTTGTTATTATCCGTGACAAATTTTTAATGTCAATTGCAGCATGAATTGTCCTTCCAAGCCTGGCACCTACACCTTTCGCAAGCAGTTCTGTTTCAACGATTGGAGCATCCTTGATGCAAACAAGTACATGTGACAACAAATTTTGTCAATGCATTTGCCACCACTCCCATTTTACCAATTCTCCCCAAGAAATTATCTGGAAAAAAAATGTTGGTAAATTTTAAAAATTAAGGGATTGTCGTCTGGACTTCCTCGACCCTTCTTCGGATGTTGATGAACAAAGTGGCATAAAGTCGGCCATGGCAGCTCTCCAACAAGTTGGTTATGTAAGTCCCATCTCCACCATTAATCGATGTTCATATTTTCCTTATTAAGGGGACTGTAGTAACAAAGATTCGTATGGCGTACAACGCCAGCACAGAAATTGAGCAAAAAAGGACCCAAAAGATGGCACAGATTGAACGGTCGGCGAGAAAGGAATTGGAGCAGAGGAAGGCAAACTGGTGAGAGAAAGAGAGATTAACTAACTAAAATGGATATTGTGTTGTTATTGTTTATTTTTTATTCAGGGACCCACGGAAAGGTGACTTCACGGAGTTTTCCCAAAGATTTGTCGAGGAACGCAAGGGCAAATGGCACAAGGACCAATATTTGCCTTGGCTTCTCTATGGTGAGTGGATGGAGTGAATGACATCAATATGCTTACACCTTAAATTAAGACAATTTTTTTGGATTTTAATCTAATTTACATTTAACCCAAAAATGACCGAAAATTTCGCTAGCACAAATCTTTAATAGATTCTTTAAAAATGCACTAACTGACTCCCATTTCCCTCTGAAAGAGTCCAAAAAGTTTCATGTTAAGAAAACGAGGTTGCCTGCATTCGGTTGACATTTGATGTCTGTGAACGACCCCCACAACAAAGACTGGATGGTTCCACAGGATACACGTGCATTTGAATTACCGTATTAGACATTGTATGAAAGATTGAGATTCTAGCATAAATGTATTTCAGCAGATTTATAGTATAATTGATCAAAGATCATGTTTCCTATACAAGGTGAACATAACGAGTTTACTGACTGTGACTATGTTCCCCCTTCGGATTTCTTCTCTCCCGGCACCCAGCCCTCTACCTTCGGCCTGGTCGTTGAGTATGGCACATACTTTTCGCTCAGTGTCAGTGTCTTGTTCTCCCTGTGTTCCATCATCCAGTCCTTGCGTTCCATCGGTTCTATTGTCGGCGGTTTGTCGCACATGTGGTGCAGCCAGCGGTGCCATTCCGGGGGAATTTGGGACGCGTCGTAATCCAACCAAACCTTTTCCGGATACACAACGTAGCGGTTGCGTGGGATGAACATGGTGTTTTCCTGCAATTGGTAACAGTTAAAAATCAAAACTTTCATTCTTTGCTTTTGCGTCTTATAAAGATCATTCAATTTTTTGTTCGTTTCCTACCTACTTACTTTTATAAAAGTTAAAAATCGACCATTCCCATTACCACGATTATTAAATGTTTTGAAATTTGGACTTTCCTAACTCACACCCTTTTCAAAAAGTGGTGTTAAAGTGGCTGTTTAAGGGGGATGGCAAATTACTTTTTTGCCACTTTCCAAGTTCTCTTAAAAAACACATTTTTGCCTCGAGAGTGGATACAAAGCTAATGAAACCACAGGAATTGCAAACCTCGAAGTAGCGATTGCCGAATTGATCCTCTCCCACCAAATCCCCGGCCCGGTTTACGTCCATCAAATATCGCTGTTTGATGGCTGCCTTGATCCCTCCAATCCGCTTCACCATGTTCCTTGCTTTAAGGAACTTATCGATCAAAAAGTACTCTTTCAATGTGGGTGGCATATTTTTCTGTCTGTAATTGTATGAAAAAAATGTAATTAAGACATAAAGTATAATGAGAAATTGTAATTTTAAAAATAATAAATAGTAGTAAAATAAACGAAAATGTGTGGAATCTTGTGCACATTCGATTCAATTTTACTTTATAAGACAAACGGAACAAAACAACAAATAATGGATCATTCTTACTTACTATGAATACATAACACAGGGCATTTGAAGTTTTGAACAACAGAAAGAAAAGATTAATGACCTACAGCACATAATGGGATGGTGAAAGTTCGTTCGCACAGATTTTGTTTGGGATCAAAGAGGAAATTGATCAGTTGGAAACATATGGAAAGTGTACCAGTAGTATCAGTTATCAGATTGCATCATCCGCACATCACTTTGGAGCAGCCGTAGGCTTGTGGAGTTGGATGTTCAGTTTTTGGGCCGGAACAACAACTGCTGGCCGTTTGTTCAGTCCGGGCGGAGGCACACCGGACAGCAAAGGCATCTTAAAAACAAAAAGCTATAATTAGCTTTCTGATCAAACCAAACAACCTCTGGCGGTGGACTCGCTGCTTCATTGGAATCAGATGAATAATAGTTGGCTGATGTGTTCACAGCTGCGAACTGGGAGTTGCGAAGTCGGGCGGCCGAATGTGGCCTTTCCGGTTGGCGATAGGGCGAATTCTTCCCACTTGCATTTTGATAGGGAACAACGGAGGAACGGTGGGCGAAGGTTGACCCGCCGGTGTATGCACTCCCAATTGTGCCGTACGGGTTGGGGTTGATGCCGGTTAGACGCGCAACCGACTGACGGCCTGTGGAGCGGGACCGCATGCGTTGTCGCGGGGCAGCATTGAACGACTGGGCGGAGGTGCCGGAGTGTTTGCTGCTGTTCATGCGCTCTTCCCTGCCCAGCTTGTTGACGTGGACAAGATCGGCCAGAAAGGGCGACTCCCTGCTGACATCACCGCCTCGGCCTAACCGCATGCTACGCCTGCGAAGACTACCTCCTCCCTTGCGGTCCAAGGAAACCAATCTGCAAAGAAAATGTCTAAAATGTTATTTTATATATGGGCGACTTACTCATCGACAGGCTCTGCGGTATCAATCTCCGACCAAAGACTCGGAACTCCACTGCGCTCAACTCCTCCATTTTCTGGGCTGTTCAGTGGGACAAAGTCTCGGTCGGAAGAGTTGCCACTCATGTTCAGATCACTGCTTATTCCTCCGCCACTCATATTCATCGGACTCAACGAGGTCTTTGCAATGGTCAATTGCTAAAAATGTAGTAAATTATAGCATTTAAATATTTCATAAATTGATTACTCCTTTGCGCACCTCTTCCAACTGTCGAATCTTGATGGTAAGTCGCCTCTCCTCATGGTACAGCTTGTTCTCCAATCGTCCATTCAATTCTTTGCTTTGCTTAAGCGACTGTTCAACTTCCTTAAGTCGGTGTTGCATTTCCCTCCTTTCGTCCTCCACTCGTCGTAATTCCAACTCAATTTCCGAAAGACGTGTTCGCAACTTTTCACGATCCTGTTCGCTGTGTTCGACCTTCTTTTCCTATAATATATTCAAAATTAGAAATGTAAACATCTTTTCAGAAGCTATATTTTGAATATAAAAATGAAAAAGGTTATGCTAAAAAGTTAACCTTTTCCTCAATCATCTGCAACAACTTGGCGCACTGTTGGGTGAGTCCGTGTCGATCCAATTCTCTCTGTTCAGAATCACGTTCCTTCTCTAGCAGTTCCTGGCGCAGTCTTTCGACCTCTTTTGATAGATTTTCTTTTTCCTCTCGTTCGACTTTCAATGAAAATCTAAATGAAGAGTTTACAGTAATAAATAGGAATTAAATAGCAAACAAAACTTTCGCGGAATATTTTTAAGATTAATTTTCAGGAATGATTTCTTTAAAGCAAATTTGATCTAATAAAGTTCAAGGTTCGAAACGCTGAATTGTGTAAAAAGATACGTACAAATTGTGATTAAATAAATTTCTTTGTATATGATATATGATTTTCATCTTCAAATTTAACACCAAAAAAGGACGAACTTTACTATTTTATTTATCCGTTTCCTACCTGATTTGGTCTCGTTCTGTCTCCAAGCTACGCAGTCGGCTCTTCAATTTGGCCATTTCCAAAATGTCCAACAGTTTGCCGCCGGAACTGGTGTCTCTTTCTTCGTCCTTTTCCAGTTGTTGTTCCGCCGCCTTATCCTCTAAACTCCCTTCTCCCTTTTGTAGCTGTTTTTTCTTCCTTTCGATGTTCTCACTTTGAGAGGAGGTTCTTTTTGGTGTCTTTTCGGAAGATTCCAAATCTCCAGTTGTTGTTTCCACCCCATCGCCTAAATCAGACCAGCCTGCGCTTCCGCCAGATCCAGCTCCATTGTCCGGATCCTTGAAAATACGCTTTTTATAAATGTCTTAAATATGCTAATCGTACCAATTCAGCAGCATCAAGAAGAGAAGCTGGTTGGCCGGGAGACGAAGATGTACTGCTCGAGTTGTCTCCGTTCTGTTTTTGCTTCTCAACTGTCGACTTTTTGCCCTTCTCCTCCTTGCCCTTACTGCTTCTTCTTTTGGTGTTTTCAGTGTTCAGTTCCGCCACAATTCCCAACAATTCGTCGATTTCGGCCTTTTTCTCCGAACATTCGTTCCGCAACTTTTCCACTTCTCTCTGTGCTCCGCTGAATTCCACTTTGATTCGGTCCAAATTTGAGACTGCTTCCCTCAGGTCTTGTTCCAAGTATTTCTCTCTTGTTTGAGACTGCGCCAACTTGCTCATGGCATCATCCAAATCATTTTCCAATGTCTTCCGCGCATTTTCAAGCCTCTTAAAATGAAAAAACTAAGCGTAAGATTGGACATATGACCTATTCCACTAAAACAACCTTGACTTCGCTATCTTTCGCTTCAACTGATGCTTTGATTTCGGCGTTCAGTGTCTGACTCTGTTCAAGCTCATGTCGTGCACTCTTAAGTGACTGCTTGAGTTTGCCATTCTCCGACTCCAACTCTGATGTTCTGAATGTTTTAAATGGTTTTTTAAATTACCAAATTCAAAGAAAATGTACCGTCTCTCCGCAGTTTTCAGACGCTGATCCAATGTTTCATTTTGTTTCTGCAACTGTTCTGCCGCATTTGCCGTCTCCATCAAGCGTTGGTTTACAGCAGCGTTTTTCTTCGATTTTTCAATGATCAGTTCCTGCTCCTTCAGCCGTGTGATGCAATCGTGGAGGAGACGATGATCAAATGGTTCGGGTCCTGGACAAAATTTTTAAATTTCAGAGCAATTTATAAAATTTGCAATTAAAAATTCAACATTTCATCATTTTATGTTCCTTAAAATTGACTTTCTACGGTAGAAAACATTTTTGCAGAATATATTTAAAAAGGCGTTGTATGCAAATTTCCACTTTTTTTAATTTTGCTGTTTTACAGCTAAAAGACGAAAAAATCAATGGGAAGTTTTGATTTTCTGATTCATTTCTGTTCTGTGGCAAATGGAAAAATAGATTTAAAATAAAACTCACCAGAATGGCTGGAGAGCAACCAATTGAACAGATGAATAAGGACGGAAATGAGCACAAAGGCAAGCACAATTAACCCGGTGTCCTCAAAATGGCAAAATGGGGCGGGGAGCAGCGACCGAAGGGCAGCCATCCACTCGCGAAACATTCTTCGATGTGTGGAATCAACAGCTGCCGAAGGTGGGATTGGCTGCTGCTCAGCTGGTTGAAGTTGATCGAATCCTTGACACTCTTCTTTGAAACAGTACTTCTAAAAAGAAACAAATTTAATCGATGTTTTAATGATAATTTTTGTCGTTTGTGATTCGTGTTTTTTTTAATAAAATTAACAACAAAACCAAAAGATAAAAATATTGATTGCTGCGCCTTTTGAAGGAGACGACCACACAAGAAAGGTCTGACGGAGGGGGGGGGGGAAGAGAGGATCTTTTGTTGTGCAAATCGTCGAATATTTTCTCCTCTCACGACCTCTTTCAAAGGAGGCAGTCAATATAACGCAATATTTATTTCACTATCGACGAAAGGTTATCTCTTTTTTCTTTCATTGCGCAACCCAAAAAACTTATACTGTACTGGTAGTGCTTCAACTATTTTTTAATTATCGTAAATTGAAGCAAATGACTTCCACTGTTCTCTTTTCTATAAGAGATGGGTATTAAAAAACAACAATAAAACTGATTAGAATTGTATGTTTTATCTACAAAAAATCCAAATTCCTTCCCACTTTCCTTTATTAGACAGTGAACGCAATAATAAAAGGCTGTCACTTTCAAAAAATGTGCACAATGAAAATTGATTGACCTGTTGCTGCACTTGCTCCTTCTCCGCACTGCTTTCCTTCCCTAATAATGCAGAGGACTCTCTCGTAGCCTCAGGTGCAATATGTTCTCCCACTGGAACGCCCCCTTCTTCCTTTGGTCGTTCCGCTTTTTTATTTTCTCCAAAGTGTGAAGGGAGTTCATTGTTGTTATTGTTTTGCTCATTTTCACTTGGGGAATTTGCACTTTTTTCTATGTGCGGCAAAGAATCGGGACCAAGATTTTGCAAAGGTTGTTGTTGTAATGTTTCCTTTTGGACAAATTCTTCTTTTTTATCCATTTTTTCCACCCATTGCTCTTTTATTTCATTCGTTTTTTCCTCCAATGGCTTCACATTTTCGTTGTTATTTGTCGGAGTTTCACTATGGATTGGAGCAGGCTGTGGGGTCGAAGTTGCCAAATTTAAGGTTTCCAGAATTGGATCCTCCATCGCTGCTTTCACATTTGTGTTTTCTGCCAACAATTTCTCATTGATATTGATGTCACTGTTCGGTGGTGGGATTTGTTGATGTGTTTGTTGGTGTTGTTGCTGGGAAAATGAAGCTGGTTGAGGGGGAGGAGTTTGCTGTTGTTGAACTGTTTGTTCATGTTGTAAACCATGTAATGGGGGAGGAGTATGTTGTGGCGGAGAATCTTGAATTGCGGCGGGTTGTTGGACTGGAGATGATTGCAGAGTGGTAGCAGTTTGTTGATGTGGGGGAAGGGTCTGTTGTTGCGGAACTTGCTGAGGTGAAGGATTCTGTTGAGCTGATTGTGAGGAATGTTGTTCAAAAGTTGGTACTTGTTGTGGCTGGAGGGTAGGAGTTTGTTGGGTTAAAGGTGGTTGTTGGACTGGAGGAGTCTGTTGGATGGTGTGTTGAGGCGGAGAAGATTGCTGATCGGTTTGCTGAGGGGAAAGACTTTTGTCATTGTCGAGTATTGTAGTTGTTGTTTCCTCATTATTTAATGGTTCTTCGTTTATTTCGGGAATTCTTTCTTTTCCATTATTTGGGTCCAATTTTAAAGAGGAATTATGTGCTTCTACTCCAGAAAAAGATGAAGTAACCTGAACGGGAACTTCTGTTGCCTGAGCGATAGACTCTTCAGTTTTTGTTACTGGCGCTTCTGCTGCAGCTACCGGTTTCTGCATTGGATCATTAGCTGTTGCTGCTTGTGTTCCTTCTCCAGTTTGCTGCAGTTGTACAGATTCTTGCAGTTGCTCAATGTTCCTATCAACTTGTGCGGTTTGTAACTTCATAGGATCCTCGTTTATCTGTGCAGTTTCCGGTATCGTCTGGCCTTGTACAATGTTCTTCTCCTCTTCTTTGGACAATTTCGCTGTTTCTTCCCTTTTTTCCTCATTTTGAATTGGTACAGGTTTGGATTGCTCTCTTGATTCAACATTATGCTCAGCTTCTTTAAAATTCTAAATTTTTGATAACAATAGAAATATTTTATATTTTAATAAGAAACCTTTGTGCTTTTAAAAGAATGTAATGGATCTGGATCAGTCCTCCTTTCATTGTCGTTTATAACTTTTTCGGATTTTTCCTCAGATGTATGCGCTGCTTCCATTTTATTGTCTTCTTTTTGTTCCTTCTGTTCGGTTTTACTATTAAGGTGATGGTCGTGATGATGATGGTGGTGGTGATGCGTATGAGGCTTTTTCTGTGACTCCTCGTAATCCGTTAATTTTTCCATCAATTCCTTGTCCAATTGATATCCCTCCAATTTGGCAGCGTATGTTATGTACTCACGATGGAGATCAGGGATGGCACTGACTTCTCCTAAAGAATATAATTTGTTATTTAAATTTTTGATACGGACAATTTGTAGCGATTAACTCACGTATCAGTTTTGGCCATTCACCAAATTGCTCCACCATATATAGAGTTTGATTCGTTTTTAGTGCCGATTCCAAGAAAAACACGTACGGTGTTAAATCGATGAATCCTTTGTAGATAAGACCTCGTTGGCCATCCATGGTCTAAAAATGTGCTTATTGTTTTTTATCTAATAAAACTTATTTATATTAATTTAACCTCAGCTTCCATAAAATCTGGTCTATTTGAAAATCGAAAGGCAATGACTTTAATAGGCAAATTCAGTTTTGATTTGAGAACAGCAGGATCGGTTGAATCATAGTCGCGAGTGAAATGTGATGGGAAGAGGTCACCTTAAAATCATTTTTAGTCATCTTTATCTTTCATCCTTCAATGAGTTTGAATAATGGATAATAACCAGGTATTTAAGATAAATAACATTGATAGTGTTAGCTGCGAATTTTATTTTGGTACTAATGATAACAGCGAATTTTAAATACTTTTTTGTCCAATCTATGTGTTAAAACTGTAAGGATTATGTAAGTTTCAGTTATCATAAAAAATAGGCATTGTATTGTATATACACAGTGGCGTAGCCAGCCAGAGGAGGAAGGGGGGTGGGAATCCCCCCCCCCGAAATGCCAAAAATTAAAATTTTTTAACAGGGTCCCCCCTCTTGTTTTCAAAAATCGCTAAAATTTTTCGCCGCGGCGCCTGTCGGCGCCGCGAAACTATAGTTT
>JAQIYK010001151.1:0-10612 GCA_034700465.1 Rotylenchus robustus | reverse complement strand
GATCCCCGAATCCCGGCTATCAAGACCCCGGGATCCCCGGCCCCCGAAAACCCCAATTTTACGGGGGGGGGGATCAACCCTAGTTGAGATCAAAATTTGTACCAAAACATGGAACAACAACATTTCGAAAAATACTTACCGAATTTTTTTCCATAAATTTTTTCAAAAATATTTTGGTATTAAATTTTTTATTTTAAAAATTCGAAAAAATAAAAAATCTCGGATCGACTTATATGATAAAAACTCGGAAAGCCCAATTTGTTTGTGTTTAACCAATACGGACGCAATTCAAAAATTGTGCAATCGCTTTGAAATTAATGATTTATTTAATATTTATAGATTTTATGCTCGATTTATATTTTGTATTTCTTTAAAACGAAACTTTTGGGATTTCAAATAATTTTTTTTTTCTTAAATTTATTTTGCAAATTAAGGCAAAATTTTCAAAAAATGTTTTCTGCATGGTTTTTCCCAGCGATCATTGTCCCATTGGGACTACCGAGCGATCAGGAATATGCAGAACAGTTCTGCCCAAGGGCGAACACTCACTTTACGAAGAGGCGAATTGAAATGGCGCCAATTTGTAAGGGCGCTTTCCGTTTTCGCAACACATTTTCCAATGGAGAGAATGTGCATCTTCGCTTTGCAAATAATAATTAATAAATCGAGCGGGATTCGAACCCGCACCAAATTGGTTAGTGCGGCATCAGTGTAACCCACTACACCATACCTACAAAAACTTCGGACAAATCAGTTTCTAGACCAATGCATCAATTTTTTACAGATCCCTCAACCTTTTTTAAATAAACTAACAACACATTTTGAAATATCATTGCCCAGTATTGATATTGATATACCAGGGCAATTGATTCTCGATTTGGATCGAGAAAAAAACGAAATTCTCACATTTTCGTTTTTTGGGCGTAGTGCCTAAAAATACATTTTTTCAGAAAATGACTTTATATGTTTTTCGTACTGTATTTTTGTCCAACGTCTATAATTTTGTGGCATATTATTTTGGAACGAAATGTAATTTGGCATTAAAAAATAATGTTCATCATGAAAATCTTGAATCTCGACCTCGAAATTTTCTAGATGAAATTTTTCAAATCGAGACCTCGGTAATCTCGATCTCTCATTATCGTATCGAGAATTAGCGAGATTATATATCGAAATTCATTAAAAATTTCAAAATTCAATTACCTTTCCTCCTCATGCCTCAGGGCATGCAATAACACAATCCAACATTGTGCAGTTTCCAGCGGAGCGATAGCAAAAGTGAGTGCAAATTCTTTGGCCAAAATATCTTTGAAATGCACCAAAATGCGCAAATGTTCGCCAGGTTGCTTGTTCTTTCTATATAATCATACATATTAAAAGTATCAGAAAAAATCCGTTAAATACTTGATGAAAATCATGAATTGTTATGTTGGAAAATTTAATTATTTTTTTTGAAAATTGTAACATCTTTTGCCTTTCAGTGTTGAAGAATACATCGAGCAAAACAATTTTGGTCGCTTCCAGTGCAAAAATGCAATTGCTCTGATCCAATCGGTTAAACAACTCCAGCATGAGGTGTTCAATCTAATAAGTAACGTTTTTTAAACACCGTTTCGAACATTTCTTATTTCTCCTTTCTTCGAGTGGAGGGGTTAATAATTGGTAAGAAACCCATAAAACCGAAAAAGAAAAGAAAACCCCTGTAAATCGGAAGTCAACCCCAAGAAAACCCCGGAAACCAGGAAAAACTGGGAGATATTAAATTTGGGGAAGTATGTATTAAATCTAATAAATAAGTTTTTTAAACACCGGTTCCGGTCTTCGAACATTTCTTATTTCTCCTTTTTCGAGGGGAGGGGGTTGAAAACTGGTAAGAAACCCATAAAACCGAAAAAGAAAACCCCTGTAAATCGGAAGTCAACCCCAAGAAAACCCCGGAAACCAGGAAAAACCGGGAGATATTAAATTCGTATTATACCTCAGCAAACTGCATGAATTGAATTCGTGCCAGCACACAAAGAAATGCGAAAATGTTCGGCAAAAGGGGCACATCCTCCACTAGGGCGAGCTGTTTCAGCTGCGCCAACACTCGGGACTGAAACTTCCCGTTCCGGTCCAACAGCTCGTAACGCACATTACACAGACACAACGAGCAGACACAGTCCAAAATCTGGCAAAATGATAGAATGCCAAAAATTACGCAATTTCTAAAAAAACAATAAAATTGAAAAAGATCTCTAACTTTACTAATCCCAAAAACTGAATACAAATTGAAAATTATTTTTCAAAATTTGATAAGATGCCAAAAATGACCCCCTTTTATAAAAAATTTAAAAATAATAATAAAAAATCCTCAAAGTGTATAATAAGTTCATAAAGTGGTAAAAATTTAAACAGAAAAATAGGCAAAAAATTCAAAATAAAAAGCCTGTAAACTTTTGATGAATTTTCAAAATAGTACTGTAAGTAAAAAAAGAACAAAGGTTTGTAAAAAAAAATTTCAAAAAATGAAACAAAAATTTAATAAAATTTGCCAAAATTGGCGCCAATTTTAAATGGACAAACTGACCGCTCGTTTTGTTTCCACCGAATTTGTGAACGGATACAGCTTGAGCAGATGTGTGATGAACGGCTCGAACTGGTGGAGTAGTTCACTGACCGCTTGAACATTCTTTAAAATATTAAAAATTGTATTTTTAAACTTTTATTTTAATATTTTCAGATTTTTTGCCGCAAAAAATATTTTGTTTGCGCAAATTTGTCAGAATTTCCTCACTACTATCTCTAAATTTATATTTTGTTTAAATTTAAATTATATTTTTACCGTCTAATATTAAAATTTGTATAGGATATTTCAAAATTAAAATTGGAACTATTCAGAATTTTATAGGGCTTTTCGAAATAGGTGATCGTAAAATATTAAAAATGATCGTAAATATATTAAAAATATTTTTAAATATTTTATAAAATATATTTTCTAATTATTAAAATTAATATATAAATAGTTTGTATTATTTTTCTATTTTTTTTAAATTAATTAATTTATTTATTTAATTTTTTGTCACTTCTTCCGAATTTGGTCGCAATCTGTTCGGCACTATCCATCCGCCCATTTTGATCAAAAATGCTTCGATGAATTCGGTTCGTCGGACAAAGGCGGTGAACACAGTGAAATTGTTTAACGGCCCGAACAGATGCATTTCCAGTGTATCTACAACTACAAATACATTATTTCAATTCTTTACTTTCTACAAAAATGGGAGAATATTTTTCAAAAAAGTTTATACTTTTTATTAAGAAATTTAAAAAATATATATTTAATTTTTTAAGAAATTTAATTAAGAAATTTAAAAAATATATATTTAATTTTTTGGGATTTAGACCAAACTACCCTGGATTATTTTTTGATCTTATTTACTTTTTGTGAGAAGTTAATTTAGTAGTCTGGTTTTTAAATTTATTTTATTTTTATCTATTTTTTATCATACTTTTTGTCTGGATGATGTGCTGCTCCCAAACTTCATTTTGCCGCACACTTTTCCCACTCAAATTCTGCGCATTGGCATTGAACAGGCATTTGAGCAGCTGGTGGGTCAGATGGGCAGAATTGGCTGGCGAAATGTCCATCTTAAAGCAAAATAAATAATTCAAAAATATAAAATAACAAATAACATTTTGCTTTGTTGTTTAAAATATATCGAAAATGCCAAAAATGTTTAAAAAATTGATTTTTAAGGTCGAAATTGAATCAAATATATTGATATTTTTGTAGAAAATATTCAATAAATCATTCAATAAAAATTAATTAATTAATTAATTACTGGAAAATATCTTAATTAATTAGATTTAATTATTTTACCAGCATTCGTTGGTACAACAACAATTCGTCCAAAAATGATCGAATAAACGCCAAATTGGCTACTTCTAGCAGGCCACACAACCCGTGCAATGTTGCTTCCAAAGGTTCAAGGAAGCGCGCGAACGAGTCCGGGTTGAGATGTTCCTGAAAAATAACAATCCGTAAATTGATCTAAAATCGATCAATCAACCAATCGATAATCGACTGACAAATCGATAAAATAATTGTTATACATAGGTGAGTAAGAGCTCCCCAATTTTAAATTTTTGCGACACATCAATTTTGGAAATTTAACTTGGTTTTTTAAAATTTATTTTCTTTCGTATTTTTCTCGATTTTTCCAATGTTTCGTCTTGATATTTTGATTTTTCGTGGAAAAAATTAGAAAAATACGGCAATATATTATTTAAAGAATTCGTACGATAAATGACTTGTAGGCAGCCTTGACCATAGGCTCCAATGTGTTCAGTGTTGTGGAATGGGTAAAACTGGTTGTGCGAGACGGCTTAATGCCGGATCCGATCAGCAGCGAAAAACTGGCAGCCTTAAGTTTAGAGTAGGGGGTTGCACTCTGGGATTATCCCATTCCGAAATCGGGAATTCCAACTTTTTGGTCCCCGGAAATTCAGCTTAATCTATCCTTGACGCCCCCGATCCAGATATCTCAAATCTATGACAAAAAAGATAATAAATACACCATTAAAATCTGAAATTAAAACAAATCCAAACAATCCATTTCCCCCATTCCATTTCTGAAATTTTCAAAGTTTTTGAGGAAATTTTGAAAATTTTGCTAAAAATTTACAAGAATAATTATGAGAACATTT
The DNA here is from genome assembly GCA_034700465.1 of Rotylenchus robustus. Taxonomy (NCBI): domain Eukaryota; kingdom Metazoa; phylum Nematoda; class Chromadorea; order Rhabditida; family Hoplolaimidae; genus Rotylenchus; species Rotylenchus robustus. The sequence continues at coordinate 5,926 of JAQIYK010001151.1, read as the reverse complement.
TCATCATGAGAACATTTTTTGAGATTTTTTTAGCCAAAAATTGCATTTTATTTCATCCCTTTTCTCTACCTTCGATGAATGTGCCAAAATATTTGCGGCGTTTTCAATTTCATCGCCCGGTGGCATCGATGCGGGGTGTTTGTCTCCGGCATGGAGCAGAAGTGAGGGTCGGGCGAGAATGGCGGCCGCACCTCCCATAATGCCTTCTAAAAATGCATTAATTATATTAATTATATTCCTCTAATTTCCTCCCCATGTGCAGTGACCCTTCGAGATTAAGCATTTAAAAATTATTTGGATTTTTCTTTGGTTTTCTATTTTTTAACTGATAAATTTTATCTTGATTGGTGTTCGCTAAAAGGAGGTTAATAAATTTATCCCTCTCCCATATGTAATTTTTTCCACCTCCTCGAGAATATTGAAAATATATCTCTTAAAAATTGAAAAACTTTTTTAAATTGAAAAACATATTTTCATTTTTTTGTAAAAATGCCATCTTTTTTCGTTTTACAGTATTTTCTAATTTTAAAATTTAAAAAGCAGTTAAATTTCTTGTTTACCAGATGAAGCAGCTGCCAGAGCTGAACGCTCGTTGCGTTGCGACCTTTCTTCTGCAACAATGGCATAGTACAAATTGAGCACCCGCAGCAACAAAATTGTGTACTGCTCGATAAGACTGTTGCTGTTGGTTTTGGCGGAGGATGGCTTTAATAACATAATTTTTAAAAAAATAATCCAAGAATTGAATACTGTAACCTAGGGGCCTAAAAGTTTTAAAACCTTTTAATATATAAATTGACAAAAAAATGTAAATTCGTTTCTGCGCCTCAATTACATATTTATTATTTTTGAGCAGAAAATCTGAATTTGAAAAACTCATTAAGTACTTAAGACATTTATCCACTTAGGTTACTGTATTATAGATACATGAGGTTATAAATCAAGTTTTCGAAAAAAAATAAAACTAAAAAAAATTTTTTGAAAATTTTTGTTAGTAATTATTTGAAAGATACGAAGAAAACTACGTGTTGTTCGTCCCGGCTTGGTGCAATCCCCCACAGAAATGGAATTGCTGTTGTGGAACATTGTGCATCACCACCACCACCCATAGCTTGAACATGTTCATCCATCCCAAACCGATTTATCAGCAGACCCTCCGAAATACCTTTTAAACGAAATTATGAAACTTTGGAATTTTAATTCTAAATTTTAATTACAATGCATTTCTCTAGTTTAAAACCCTGTTTTTTACATCTGACAATTTCTTGTGGATTTTTCGCTAAAAATAGGTAACCTAAAGAATATAAAAAATATTTTTATTAAATTATAAATAGATTTTTCTTAGGTTTCCCGAAGAAATCTATTTTTCGTATGAAATTTTTAATATTGACCAGTTATAGGTTAAAAAATCGTGTTTTTATTAGCCGAAAATTGCGAATTTTGCCTCTCGTAAATACGAATTTCGTCACAATTTTAGGAAAAATATAAATAATTCCTCTAAAATATGGAATACCGTATTCACTCTAAAAATCTTCCATGACAAATTAGAAGAAATACGGTATCCTAATTTTTTCCAACAAATAACTAAAAGAAACCTGCAAAAAGGGATGAAGCTAATCTGAGCAGGGCGCACAACTCGTTCAACGATGCACAACCGCACTCGGCACATTCCAACAAAAGTGCGAACAATTTGTGTCCATTGGGTAATGAGACGGATTGGCCAGAAGAAGCGGATGTTCGGGATCTGTGAAAAATAGTATTATATTTGTCAAATATTTTCGAAAATTTGACAATTAATTTATACTTATTATTATAATTTATCAAAAATATTACCTGTATTATATATGTTGTTTGTTAAAAATTAATATCAAATATTATCCCAAAATTATTAGTAAAAATTTATTATTTTATTAAGTATGTATTTTAGGCCATGACTTTGGATATACAATATCTTCTTGGAAATCTTTAAATTAAATTTGGTATTAATTTTTTTAAAATTATTTGTTTATTTCTATTTCTAACCGGTCCGGATCTATACAAAAAACTTTTTATACCCATAAATTTAAATGTTATGAATTATTTCTAAATTATTTAATGGTTGTAATATAACTTGTAACCTTTTTTTACTTTTTAAAATAACACAATTTATTTAAACTATTTATTACTTTGAATATTTTTTATTTATATTTTAACTTAAATTACTTGGCAAATTGTCTGGCCATAATGTTGTTTTGCAGCTCCGATGTATCGGTGAGCCAAACACTAGCAAATTGGCCATTTGTTGGTGGAAAATGTGTGGCCAATGTGGCCATCGCGTTCAAAAATCCGAGTTGGCATTCCGCAAAATTGGCAAAACAAATTGTCTGAAAAATAAATTGAAATAATTTATTTTTTATTTATTAAAAATATTTTCCTATAATTAAAACAATATTTCGAAACAAAATAAAATTGTTCGTAAAAATAAAATTTAAAAAAATAAACAAAATAACATTATACATATTTTTATATACCAATTATAAAAATGTGCTAAAATATTAAAAATTTTACAAAAAAATATTATATAAAATTAATTAAATTGCCTGCAAGGCGTGCAGTACATTAGCCAAATTTTGGGCCTCCGACAAATGTTCGTTGGATGAGTTTTGGGCAGCGAATTGATATTGCCTATGGCACATTCCGAGTAACTGTATGGGGAAAAGTAATGTAAAATAAATTAAAATGTAATGTAAAGATTAATGTAAAATATAGACCAGCAAATTAGTGATATATTTGTTAGGTGATTTTACAATTAATTTAATTTTTCAAATATTTTTTTAAATATTTTTTGATTTTTTGAAAGATTAATTTTACCTTTTCCTTTTTTATTTAGATGTGAAAAATCGGCTGTTTCATAGTTTCATTATTATATTTAAAACGAAATAATTTTTGTGTAAAATTTGTAATATTAATGTTATCAAATTTTAAAGTTTTTTGAAACCCCATTTTAAAACAATTTTTCGTTAAAAAATCTAAAAAATTGCGAAATTTGTTCAAATAATAAGACAGACCATTGGCATTTTTCGCTCCTCACAGGTCTCTTCCACACATTGGGGTAGTGCAAATGAACAAAACATTGCAGTTTGGTCCCCGAATTGGGCATTCCTGACCAATCTGGGCAATGCGTCCAAAGTGGCACGTTGCACCTGGGAAAATAGTACGGTATATCACATATTTGTAATTGAATATTGTATTTTCAAAAAAATGAAAAAAACAATGAAAATTTCAACGAAAATAATAATTTGTATACGATATACCACATTTTTGTTTTTGAATATCATATTTTCATATTTTGAACGCCAAAGTTCATATTTAATACGTTATTTTCTCATTTGAACTTGATTACCGTATTTGCGTATTTTGGATACCGTTTTTCATATTTTGAATTTGAATACTTGTATTTTCATATTGAATACCATATTTTCATATTTTAATAAAAAAAAGTAAGATTTTTTCTTCTTCTACATAATTTGAACTATTTTTTTTGAACTTTTTTGGTTGAACTAACTCTTGGGTCCGGGTCGAAAAGTTGTTGCAGGAACACCTGCAAACATTCGGACTGAAGTTGACGACGACATTTTGGCGAGCATCGAGCCCACAAAATTTGGGAAAGAAAGTCCGCTCGGGCTGTCTTAATAAAAAATAAAAAAGGAAAAATTAATAAAAATAAAACATTTTTGAAAACTTTGTTTAGATCCATTTTTCAATTTTTTTATTATTATTATTTTCGTATGAACCTTATTTCTAATTTAAGTTTCTCCCCTGTTTTTTTTGCATCCGCATAAATGGTATTGGACATTTTATAATTTTAGGAATAAAATTAGATAAAATAATAAATTTTTCATAATTTTATGTATTCATTACATTTATTTGCTTACTTTCACCAGAAAATAGTCGCAATTTTTTGATGAAATTGCCAAGTCGCAGGCCGCCTCCAACAGCCCGTCCTCCAATTTGGAGGAGGAACAGCAACAAAAGAAGGGAATGGACTGGGCGAACAGTTGCAGCACGCCCTTCAGTCGGGTTGGGCTGCGCTGCAAGTGCAGCGTCTTCTTCAGATGCCAAAGCAATTTACCTATTTTTTTTGTTTATTTTTAAATTTAGGAAGAATTTTTTGTTTTCATATATTGCGAATTTTTCCAAAAAATTATGGTTAAATTTTTTGTGGCGACTTTTATTTTTGAAAATTCTTTACTTTGACGCAGCTTAGCCCGATTATTTTGATCTGTTTATCTGGATAAAAAAATTTTTTAAACTTATTCTCTGTTTTGTGTTTGATTAAAAATAACAAATGTATGTATAGGCGGATTTTCATAAAACATTTTTCAATATATATCAGTGCTTTTTCAATAAAAAAGATCATTTTCCGGGTTAACCTAGTTAGACCCCTTTGAACTTTGAACTATAATTCCAATCCATCCTTATGCACCGGCTTTTCCCAGCTTGTAAATCTCTAAGCCTATTTTGGCGAATTTTTGTAAATTTTTTTCAAATTTTTTAACCTCGCTCAATGTCATTTTGATGTTCAGCTTGGTGTCTTCGCTGTTCATCTAGCAATTTCCACTTTTCGGCATTGAATGCAAAGTGCAGTGCCGCAATGGCCAATTGGTCGTCGTCATGTCCAATGTACCCATTGAGATCATTGAACGACTGGTAGTGGCCATTCTCTTTGAAAATCAATTTTAATTTACTGTATTTTCCCAAAAATATGGTAACTCCAAAACCGATCTCCCCTCCATCCGTCGAGGGCATTGAAAAATTATATTCCAAAAAATAAACTAGAAAATACGGTATAAATACATATAACCGATAAAACCATAAATAAAGTATTTTCTGTAAATATACTACCGTAAATCCTCCAATAAGAGCCCCACTCCAATAGGGCCCTCTCCAATAGGGCCCCCCCTCCGGGGGTGTTGAAAAATAGGAGCCCCGGGGCTCCTATTAGAGGAAATACGGTATGTATGAATTTTTCAATACTCCCGGAAGGGGTAGATTTACAAAAAGTGTAAAATTTAAAGTTTTTTGGGGGTAGATTTACGTGAAATACGGTATTTGCTTTTACCATTATTTTTTATCATTTATTTATACCATGTACAACAAATGGATTTGCGGCCAGCCTCGGTTCCAACAATACTGCGCCGGCCAAAATGTTCATGGCCATTATTTTGTGCGATATTCGCACTTCCCTCTCGTCGCGTAATTGTCCGTGTCCGGCCAGCAAAAAGCGACGGGCCACAACCAGTGAAGCGCGCAGCCAAAAACTGTCGTCGCAACCATTTTTATCTTAAATAGGACAAAAAAATCGTAAAAATAAAATAAAACATTTAAGTATACAAATTTTATAGAATTTTTAATTTCGTTTAAACCAACCGATTTCAGCAAATGTTGCCGGCAATTTATTGTTCAACACGGTTTCAACAGCTCCTTCCGCACTATGTTTGCTATCCTTTCGCTGGGTTACTGTTGTAGTTGTTTTCCCAAAAGGGGTACTGTTATGGTCAGTTGCGCACCACGTGTCGGACCTTTCCATTTTTTGTACGGTTTCAACAACTTTTTGCTGGTGGAAACAGTTCATCAACGGATCCACGAACAGCTCGGCAGAGATCACCGAAAATTTGTCCTCTTCCTCCTCTTCACTCTCGTCCTCTGCTTCTCTTCTTCTCTCCATTTTGCTTGCTCTTTCTTCTCCCTTTTCTCTCTCGCCCTCTACTTCAATGCCAATTCGTTTAAGTGCCGTGTTCAAGTCCTGCAAATTGTGCATATAATTGTAATTGTGTATATTCATTAATATTTTTTAAATATTCAAATTTTATTTTATATAAATGGGTTCTAAAAATAATTTATATAATCAAAAAATTTTCATTTTCGCTCAAAAATGGCCTAAATT
>JAQIYK010001150.1:0-10621 GCA_034700465.1 Rotylenchus robustus | reverse complement strand
TTAAATATTTTAAATTATATTTTTTAAATTATATTTTATAATTATATTTTTTAAATTATATTTTTTAAATTATTTTTTTTAAATTATTTTTAAATTATATTTTTTAAATTATATTTTATAATTATATTTTTTAAATTATATTTTTTAAATTATATTTTTTAAATTATTTTGCCTACCCTTGCCGCATAGTCAAAATGCCCCACACGGAAGCGCACACATAAGCGACGAAGAGTACGATGACTGCACATTTTGTGCGCCAATCCAACAAAAAATCGACGTAAAAATTACTAAAAAATAATAAAATAACACAAAAAATATTTGCAAATTTAATTGAGTTTTGAATTACCGAAAAAATTTGCCAGTTGGACCACGTGCCTTTGCTGCCAAATTGCATTCGGATGAGTTGGTGCTGCTCACTGAATAAATTTAATTAATCTTTTAATTATAATTATAATTTCCAAATTAATTAATTTAAAATTATTAATTTAAAATGTTATTTTTTGCTAATTAAAATAAAACATTACAAAATTATTGTTATTTTTTAATTAAAATAAACAAATATAATTTTTTTTAATTAAAATAAAACAAACGAACTGCTTGAGCCCGAGCTGCCCAACTCGAAGGAGGTTCTGGTGGTGTTGCTGAAGGAAGTTGTAGAATTTTCTGCAGATGAACGCAGTTCGGCGAAACCCTCCTCCGGTGACTTGGAATGTTTTCTCCTGAAAAAATAAATTGAAAAATAAATAATTAAATAAAAATTTCAATTAAATTTAAGGAAAAAATAAAAGTTCATAAATCAGATCTTTGAAAGCCATTAATTTGGATAGAACGGAATTAAAAATAATCAAATTGCACAAATTAAATTCGCAAAAATTAAAGATAACTAAATAAAAACATTTTCAATTTTTAAAACCGAAAAAAAGTCGAAATAATATAAACGTATTTTATAGCGAAACTGAACATTCGGATCAATCCCAAGCTTATTAATATTTATAAATAGTATGACGATAATACCGTATCCTGCCGGCCGTTTGCTGTTGCAGTTCCCTCTTGCTGCTCACACTGTCGTGCTCCGCATCCGCGTACGGGTCGCGCGCCTGCAAGCACGGCACGCACGCGTTGCGGGACTGAACAATATTCATTCAATGTTTTGATTGGTTGGTTGATTGATTGGTTGATTGATTGATCGATTGATTGATTAGTTGATTGATTAATACTTTCTGACAAGTATATTACATGTTTGGATATATTATTTATTTACAGTGATATATACCAGTTAGGTTAGGTGTATATTATATCATTTATTCATTGCACAGGTTAGTGTCCTTCCTCACCTGCATTTGAAGGCGCCCGCTAAGTACCATCAGTGCGGCAAAAAAGGTGATCTGATTGGGAGTAAAAAATAAACAAATAATGTTTTTTGTTTTTTAAATTATGGTTTTGGCATTTTTTCAAATTCATACATGATTTTTAAAAAATTTTAAAAAAATTTAAACAATTTAATAACTTTAAGAATAAGAGTAGTGACGATAGGGACAAAAGTTAAAATCATAAAAAAAATTGAATTTCTTTTTTTTATGTTAATTTATTTTTTCAGAAATCGATCCTTCGATCTAATCGCTTCTTTTTGATTTTTGGTTTTTAGGATTCATTAAATCAAAAAAATCAAAAATAGTAATAAATAAATCATTTAAATAAAATAATATTAATTTAATTTTAGAATAAATAAAAAGCTAAGAGTTAAATTTAATTTATTATATTTCATTTTTCATTTTATTTTTACCTGATAAAGAAATGTGAAGAGCATGCAGGCGGATGCCATCATGCAAAACCCGCGAACCGCCAAAATATCAGTGTACGCCCCCACAGCAAATGATATCATGTCGGTGATCTACCGGCGGGGGAAGGAAAAAATTGTAAAAAAAACACACATTTATTATGCAAATAAAAAAACATTCTTTTAGTTAGGTAATTAATCAAAAAGTATAAATAGATAAATTAATAAAAAGATAAATTAATAAATAGATAAATTAATAAATAATTAAACAAAATGTTTCATTTCATTTTATTATTACCGATGTGATGAAAATGGCCACACTGGCTTCACTCATTGCTTCTACCATACGCTCCTTCAGTGCTTCGTTTGTTTTGCCTAAAAATTTATTTATTTTTTATTTCCTAAAAAATTATAAAAAAATATATAATTACTTTTGATTAAAATTTACAGAATTTTTTACATTTTTTGTTTATTTTTCCCAACAATTTTTTCTTTAAAAAATTTAACAAAAATTCGACCGGGATATTTGAGTTCTGTGTTATGCCAGGCTGCCACCACAATGAACATGTCGTCGACTCCAATGGCTAAAAATAAAATAACAAATATTTTTGCATTAATTAATTAATTTATTTGTTTATTTTTAATTTAATGTTAAAATCTTTTTAATCAAAAAATAAACCAAATATTTATTTATTTATTTATTTATTTATTATCAATTTTTATATATTTTCTTTCGGTTTTCGGCTTTTTTATTTTTATTTTAAAATTAAAAATGAATTTGTGCCAATTTAACTCGCCTTTCAATCTTTGCCATTTTCCCTTTAAAAAATAGTTTAAATACTTTTTTCTATCATTGTGAAGCAAAAAATTGATTTAATTTATAATTTCTTTGTGTTTTTTTTTATCGTTTTGAAAGAAATATTTCGGAATTTTTAATTTTTGCAACATTTTTTCAATTTTAGGGGTGTCATCTCCAGAGATTGTTCCCCGCCTGAACAATTTCGTTTTTTTTGTTCTTTTTTAATTTTATTTTTGCACTTACAAAGCACCAAAAAGGGGGCGACCAAAGTGATTTCGGCAAAGAATGCGCCGCACCACAAAAGCAGTCCAATTCCGCTGAAAATTGCCATTGTGGTGGACAGCACCCCGCCCAGGGCCAACATCGGCTTGGAGCGGAGCCAATCCACGCGGACTGAAAATGGGAACGAAACCCAAATGGACAACAAACACAATGAATGACCCGACCCACTGGGACAATAGTTTAATTTTATGATAAATTACAACATCCACAATATTCACGGGGTTTCCACAATATTTTTGGCATTCAGAAAAGGTTAAAAATTCGTTATTTTCAAAAATGGATCCCATTCAGAAAGAAATATTGAAAGGAAAATCAAAGTTTTATCATTCATAATTGAATTAGGAAATAAAGCAACGAAATAAAGCAAAAAATAAAAGAAAATAAAAAATATGGAAAATATGACAGAATAATTACCGCAACAACAACAACAACAACCTGGTTGGAATGTCCATTTCATTGCATAAAATGCGGTGAATGTGATCAGCACAATGATTGTGACCGCAAAGTACGGTTTGAGCCTACAAATTTATTCTATTTATTTTTCGACCAATTTTTTTACCGATTTGCATTTCTGGTCAGACCAAGGTCATAACTTCGCGAATGCTTGACATGGACCTCAAAAATAATAAGTTTTATAATTTTAATAAAAAGTTTTTTTAAATTAATTTAACTTTTATTAACATATATAATTCATAATAATTATAAATATAAATTAATAATAAATTACAAATTAATAATAATTCAATTATCAATAGACAAGTTCACTGTTCGCTAATTATTTTTAAAATTACCAAATTTTTATTTTATGATTTTTAAAAGAAACAAATACCTAATTGCATTTTCACTATATTTTATTGAAAATCTTAAAATAATATTCAATTCAATTTTTAATATTTGATAAATAAATAAATAAATAATTTATTTATTTTTCTAATTTTTGTTTTTATTTGTCCATTTTACCTCAATCAATTCATTGTTGGCCCAATATTTTTCCACATAATTAACTGCCGCGTCCTCCCACGCAATTGCCATCTCGTCCAGCATCGGCTGCTCCGACCGCAAAAAGTACCACAGACGCAAACCCTTGGCGGACTAAAAGTAAAAATAAATAATAATTTCAAATTATTAAAATTTAAAAAATATAAAAATAAATAACAATCATTAATATTTAGTCGGGTTTTAAGCTAAATTTGTTGTTTTTAAATTTTCAAATTCATTTTTGAATAAATAATTTTCAAAATTTAATTTTCAAAGCGAATTGCCCGAATTGATTTGTTGCCCGTCGGTCCGTAAGTTTCCACTCCGCCAACATTGAATGCCAAATATATGGGATTGCCGCGTGTATTCGCCCGTGGGTAAGTGACCTTAATTTTGGGAAAATTAAAATTCATTAAAAAATTATTCAAAATGTTAAAGACGGTATTTTGTGGTTTATATTCGCGGTGGTTGAGTTTTAAAATATAATACCTATTCGATAAATAATTTAAGTGTTGTATGTATATGAATTTGGATAATTATTGATCTTTTTCTCCCTTTTCAAACTTTGCATCACTTTTTTAATTTGTTCGAAATTTATTTTTTAGAAAGTTAAACGTTTGTTTGAAATTTAAAAAATAAATTATTTATTTGTACGTCGATGCCCCGGGAACCGAGTTCAAAGCGGCGTCTCAGAAGGTGGATCAAGCCAGTCTGGCGCTGGCATTGGCCATTCCAATTCAGACAAATGTCCTGGGAAATAAAACAAAATAAAATGAAAAAAATGAATAATAAAATAAAATAAAGGCCAATAAAAAAAGAATGGAAAGAAAATGTAATGAATATCAATATAATACAAATAAATATACGAACAAATATGCTGATAAAATGAATATTATGTCAAAATAAATAAATAAATTAATAAATTAATTCTTAAAAATAAAAGATTATTTTATTAATCGGAAGGAAAATGCATAATTATTGTAAAAAGGTAAAAACAAATAAAGTAAATGTACAAAAATAAAAACAAATAATTTATGTATGTATTCCCATTTAATAATTAATTAATTAATTAATTCACCTCAAATCGGACCAATTCGCCAAATGTTCGGTTGGCGTTCGCCTGCGGTCCGTTCACCGCAATTGCTTGTCGCCAATTCCGTCGCATCGGAACGACCACCTTATTGTTGGAAATGGTATTAAATAAGTAATAAACACTTTAAAGGGCAAAAAATGGTTTATTAATTAGTTTAATTGATTAAATTAAATTAAATAATTAATTAATTAAATAATTAATTAATTGTTTTTTGTTTGCCTGAGCTGGCACATCCCTTTCCAGGCGTTCAATTTCGGCCAGCGTATTGTCCCCCAAAATGTCCGGGTACGGGGCCTTTCGCGTCGCCGCACGGGCCGTGCCGCGCAGTTCAGGACCGTGCACAATCAGACACACAAAGCGAGTCCATTGGAATGTCCGTTCGGGCAGAAATTCGGACGGTTGAAGGGGCCAAAGCTTAAAGAAAAACAGCGAAATGTTGATCCAATTTTTTTCTCGAACAAAGCTTGGTGTGCCAATATGAACAATAAGTCTCGTGCCTCGTTTACCTTCGCAAAAGTGCGCTCCTCGCTCCAACTTGGCGCCCCGCGCGGCGTGTACAGTGCCTTCGCGTCCAAAATGGTCGCTTGGTGCAGCCACGCGAATCCGCCAGACAGTACGACTGTCAGCAGAACGGGGCCGACCAGAAACACACACCACCAGTCCACCAGCACGTGCCGAGTGTACGCCCCGAACAGTCGCTGCAACGCGCGATCGAAAGTCGGCAACAGCTGGGGCCGGTGATGCCTAAGGAAAGTAAAAAAATTCACCCAAAGTTTTTGTAAATTTTAAGAGAGCTTTCCTATTTTTAAAACAAAAAATCGATTAATTACAAATTAATTTACACAAATATTTTTGTCAAATTAGTTAATTTAATTAATTTATTATTTTTCCAATAAATTGGTAATTTGGCCTGATAATTTACATATTAACTCGCCTTTGGCAATTTGCAGCTGCTGATGAGGAGGATGCGGCTGGCACTTTCGAATGGTTTTTGGCGTACCGATCATCAATTATAATTTGTGGCATTTTATTATCTTTTAAATAACAAAAATATAAATAAAATAAATGTTTATTTAAATTATTTTTATTTTTTAATTTAAGGGTCGTTTCTCTAAAGAATTAATTGCTATTTTTAAAATTACGAAATATTTTCTTAGATTTATAGAGAATATTATAAAAAATTAACTTTTTAGGCTTTTTTGATTCTCTGAAAAAAATGAAATTACCCCCACTAATCGAAAATAGGCACTCCAAATAGTAGGAAAAACCGTGGCCCCTATCAGAGAAAAGGGATACGGTATATACAGAAAAGGCATATGGTACTAATATAATAAAAAGAGAAATTTGAGAAATAAAATTGTAATTTTATTTCTCAAATTTCTGTTTTTATTTCAATTTTAACAGGCATACTTGATAGGAGGTATTCAAAATATGTTTAAAATAAATTAACAGAATTCATAGCGGCATATTTTCGGTGGAAAAAACTTTTGACAAATAAAAATAAATAAAAATTTGTTTTAATTTTTTGAAGACCCGTTTTATTATTTGTCTGAATTGATGGCTCAATTGGTTAATTTTGTGGAGAGGAGGTCAGATTGGTTGTTGGTTCAAATCCCTTTCGTGTTTTTATTTATTTTCATTTTTGCACTAAAATTGTTCCAATAAACTAGGGTTGTTGGCGGGGTCCCCGGGAACGGGAGGATCCCCGTGTTTTTTGAAAAATACGGAAACCCGCGGGGAGAGGTTGCTCGGGGACGCGCGGGGACGGGGACGGAACGCGGGGAGACGGGGCGCGGGGACGAAAAATGAACTGGTAAGAATGAGAAATTTGTTCAAAATTTTGACCAGATTTTAGCAACTTTTGCCGAAAATTATCGCAAAATTGTTCCAATTTACTATGTTGACTAACAGTTATTAACTAAAAAAGCGTTTTTTGGAGAAAAATTTTGAAAAAAAATTTCCTTTGTTTTTTGTCCCCGTCCCCGGGGAAAACCGCGAGGACGGGGATGGCGGGCTCGGGGACGCGTCCCCGTTTTCACGGGGATCCCCCCCCCCCCCGCCAACAACCTTACAATAAACACATCCATTTTCTGTGTTGGTACGAAGGGAAGGAAGGAGCAATTAAAAGGGGCAAAAATGTTGTAAAAGTGTCTCAGCTGGCGACACAAATAAAAAAGTAAAAGGAAAAAGTAAAAAGCAAACTACACATTTTGGGCAAAAAAAGGAAGAAAAAGGAAGAAAAAAGATGAATTTTGGGCGAGGGAAGGCATTGGACTTGACTTGTTTCCCTATTCCCCTCAAAAGGCCAATTTCACAAAAATAGACCTGTTTTTTAACCCAAAATTCATTGATTTTTTGAATTTAATGATTAAAAAATTGAAAGAATATATTTGGCATAAGAGATAGGATAAAAAGATTATATTATAACTTTTCTAGCAGAATGAGGTTGGCATATGTTGTGGTGGTAAACTATGGACATAAATTGGCGAAAATATGACAATCCAAATTATTTTGTATACTTTTGAAAATCGATAGATACAGAAAATCATTTAAAAATGAATTTAATTTGGGACTTTATTTGAGACGATAACGAAAACAACACGCAGTCCTAGTAAAATCAATTATTTCGATTAAATTACTTTAACAAAATGATTTTAAACACTGTTTTAATGTGATCGCTTAGAATTTTTGTGGAGAAAATGGAGGAAAATTTAGAAAATTATCGGCGGGGGATGTCGGAGGTGAAAGGGATCAGCGCGCCGGGCTCAGCAAAAACTTGTCCCTCCCGTGGAGTTTGTGGATAAAAAAGAAGGATTATATGACATTTGGGGGGGGGGGGGAGAAAGGCGAGAAATTGGCGACCCAAACAATTGAATGGGCCGCCACCTGACAACAATCCCCACAAATCCAATAAATCCGACAATAACCACCGCCAAATCGGCATGTTTTCAACAACAACAACCAACCAAAAAGGTCAATTTTGGTCTCGATTTTTGGTTGGAAATGAAGAAAAAATAAACATTTTTTGTCCTATTTGCAAAATTCAGGCAAAAATTTACTTGCGCAATTTAGTTGCCTTTTTTGAATTTTTACAAATCAAAGCCTGTCAAACATTTATTTCTCGAGAAACCGGGCTGTTGGTAAAAAATTAACTTTGTTTTTGGAATTCCCGACCCTTAAAATTATGATCAAGACATTTCTCTAAAAATTGCCTCCAATCTCGAATCACCTGACTTGGAGTGCGCAAGTTCGGCATGCGTGCAGGGCGCGTGCGTAAACACCGAGCGAATGTTGTGGAACGCTCAAATTGGACACGTTTTTTCTTTTCTTCTCTTTTATCTTTTTCTCTTTTTTCTTCACTTTCTCTTTTCCTTTCTTCTCTTTTCTTTTCTTCTCTTCTCTTTTCTCTTTTTTCTTCTCTTTCTCTTTTCCTTTCTTCTCTTTTCTCTTTTTTCTTCTTTTTCTCTTTTCCTTTCTTTTGCATTAGCAATTTTCTTTGCATCCAACTTGCTTAGGGAGTCAATTAATTGGGGGAGGACAATAAAAATAATAATTATATTTTGTGGATGGGAAAAGGATGAAAGAAAAAAAGAAATGGAAATTCAGAGGGAGGAGGAGGAGGGAGCGCGAATCGCGAATCCAACCGGCTTTGTTTTCAGTATAAAGCATAATAAATGTTAGAAAAATATTTTAAAATTACTTTTTTGAATTAATTACAAAAAAACAAAATGTAAACATAATTAAAACATTTAAAGAATTAATTGGGAAAAATAATTGTTGAAAGAATTTAAAAAATAATTAAATTGGAACAAATAAAAAAGATTGTTCTATTTTTACATATTACAAGGAACGTAAAAAATAAACAAAATATTAAAAGATTAAAACTAAAAAATATTGAATTTGAATTGAACAGAAAAACTTGCTGAACTGAACTGATGAGCTTGAACTTACTTTAAATTTATATGTCCATTTTACAATGATTAAATGTCCGATGAAAAATGTTTATTTTGGCATTTTGATGTCTTTTGGGTTTTTCAACAACAAAAAAACAATTGTTCTTTTCAGTTAATTGTCTGGATGTCGGGAATTAGTTGGATCTTTGAATTAAATGGATTTGTTTTCTTTTTTGGCGTTCTGTTTTTTGCCATCTTTTCACTTCTTTTCCCATTTTCTCTTTCTTCTAAAGTAGCATGCACGACTTCTTCTCCTGGTACGGGTTGTGGTCCATGTGTCCGGTCAGCAGACAGTCCCCGTCCTTGCGTGCCTCGCAATATTCGACCAGTCTAAAATTAAATTTAAAAATTATTTTTAAAAAAGAAGAAGAAATAATTCACCTAATAAAAGAACAAATATTTAAATAAAAATAATGTTTTACTATTAATTTATGGGATATCATCATACTGTACATAGCATGCACAAAACTGTTTCTTGGCCCTGTTTCCCAGTTAAATGGTTTCACTAACTCTTAAAGCAACTTTTTGCAAAGACTTTGTTTAACTTCTTGCCTTTTAGACTACTGTAATTTTTTGCCTATAGGCTACTGTACTACAGAACATGCCTTTTAGTTTATAGTTGGACATTGCTCAAAAAGGTGCAATAGAAATTGTGTATTTTATGTATTATTTAGCTGATATTGAACTGTATAAATTATTTAGAAACCTATTTTTTAAGTTAATTAATTTTTATATAAAAATACTTACTCTTTGGCCACTTCCGAGCTGAAATTTAAGCAAATTATTTTAAATCAATAAATAGTATTTTTATATTCCAAAAAATTAATTTTATTTTGTTAATTTTTTAATTTGGATTGTTTATATAATTTTTGCATTAATGGATTTTTGCCAAATTGATCAAAATTGTTTGTATCAAACTAAACAAATTTATTGGAAAAAATAAATTAAAATACATTAAAATTTGGATAAATTTACAAAAAAATATTTTCAATTTGTTTTTATTTCATTTTTACCACTCACACTTTTTTGCGGTGCAAATTGGCTTCCTGGCGCAATTGCTGCAGCGTCATGCGAGCCTGCTCCATTCCGTGCGATTCCTCGTGCTTCTGACCGTAATGGATGGAAATGATACATTTTGGGGTTGGGTTGGAAGGGTATACTGTGGAAGGGTATACTGAGGAAGGGTATACTGTGGAAGGGTATACTGTGAAAGGGTATACTGTAGCGGGCGAATGGAGGGAAAGGGTACTGTAGCAATGGCGTGAAAGGGTACAGTGATGGTAGTGTAAGGGTGTAATAGAGAAGGTGGTTGTGGGAAAGTGAGACCAGCAGAATAGGGTTAAGGATACTGTACTTTTGACATTTTAGAGTAATTGAAGGATCTGTTGCGAAAAATGGATGTTTGGATTGGATGATACATTTTATAAAGTATAAGGTACTTACTTTGAGTGAGTTAAATACAACAAAAACAGTTTGACACTGCAATTGTATATACTTTGATAGTAAATACTCGAGTACTACTGTACTTCTAGTAAGATTAATAAATACTTGGATAAAAAGTAAATTGGCCAAAAATGGACTGACTTTGTTTCAGTGCTGGGTATGGCTCCGGCTTCGGCTCCGCTCCGGCTCCGGAGCTGGAGCCGGAGCTGAAAATTTTGAGAGGTCGGAGCCGGAGCTCTAAATTTTTGACCATTTTTGGCTCCGGCTATACACCCCTAAAGATTGGAAAATTTTGA
>JAQIYK010001149.1:0-10626 GCA_034700465.1 Rotylenchus robustus | reverse complement strand
TATGTAATAATTCACCCTATTATCTGAGGTAGTATTCCATATTTCTTAGAAAATAATAGATTTCTTGCAATTTGTGTCTTATTTTTTCTAGTTAGACCCTTTATGATTTAGGCTCTTATTATTGCGGAGAGGAAAATGGGCAAATTTTAAAACATGCATATCTCCGCAGTGAATAATCGGTTTGAAACCGGATTTTTTGGAATATCCGCAATAATAAGAGCCTAAATCTTAGATAGGCTCTTCGCAATAATAAGAGCCTAAATCTTAGATAGGCTCTCTCGAAAGGTAAAAGATAATAGGGTGAACAGCACAATAATATTGAAATGTAGAACGGTTTCAACCGATTATTCACTGCTTTATCTTTAAAACATGCCGATTATTCATGCGCATCTTTAAAACATGCATATCGAAAGAACGGTTTCAAACCGATTATTCACTGCTTTAGGCTCTTATTATTGCTTTTTGTGTGTCACAAGTGGTGTCACATTGTTCAATTTGTGTGCCGATGTAAAGCCAAGATCGTGGACAAAATCTACACATTTATCCAATAATAAAACCAATAAGCATACCAGCGAATCATCAGTTTAATAATCAAATCCATAAGCCGGGGAAGAAAATAGATTTTTATTTTAATGGCGGAGGTAGTTGATTTTGTATCGGCTCAAACAAAATTACCTAGCAATAATGTTGAATATTGGACTTTCAATCATTCGAAAAATTCAAATAATGTTTAAATGTTTTTATTGTAATTTTTGGTGAAATAATTGCGATTTTTCATTTGCATTTTTTATCTATTTATTTTTAATTAGCTCCTTATTTCTTTCTACTTATATAAACAGGAAGATGATGGATGATGGTTTATTTAGTAAGAATACAATTATTAATAAAATATGAAATTAACAAATTAAATTGAAATGTTAACATCTTCAGGACAAAATCATCTATAACAAAAAAGGCGTAGGTAATCACATTTTCAAATCGCCTATAACTCAGTCCTGTAAGCGAGTTTTGGGAACAGAGGCGTTGGACGTTGGACCCTATCTTTTGGAAAATGGAGCAATGCAGTGTGACAAATTTAGATGCCAATAAATTAGTATTTCAATAAAAACGAAAATAGGCCATTTTTATTTTCAACAAATTAATTATTTTCTAATATCAAATACAAAATGTATACTCAATTGTCTATTGCTATTTTCATCCTTTTACTTGGCTTTTCTTCCTCCTCTTTCTCTTCCTCTTCTTCTTCCTTTTCCTCCTCTTCCGATACTACCATAATTGTTTCAATTGCTTCATTTATTAATTTGTCAAAAAATGCGCTTGCATATTCAATTTTTCCCAGAAAATGTTTGGCTTTCAACTGCAATTAAAATATTAAAAATTAAATTTTTTTAGGAAATTCTTAAGGAAATTTCTTGAAATTAACCAAAATATTAATCAGTAAAAAAAATATTTCAAAAAATTCAAGAAAATGTAAAATTTTTAAAGATGTAATTAAATTTAAATTAAATTATCTTTAATCAATTATGTATAGGTTTACGAAAATTTGATAAATTTCTGTAAAAGGTCTTAATTTTGTGAGAATTAATATGAAAAACTACATAGAATTTCGTAATCAAAAAAGTGCAAATTTACAAAATCGTCGAGTATCGCATCATATCGTCCAACAAATTGCTTCAGTCTGTTTTCGACGTCAAAAGCTGAAGAGAGAAAGTAATCTTGACACATGATATATGTATACCGTATTCAAACAAATTTAAAAATACTGCATTTTCTCTAATTTAACAATCATCACTAACGGGGATTGAAAAATAAACCATTTTAAACAAGTTAAATTAGAGGAAATAATAATAATAAAACAGTCAAATATTTATTTGTTTTTGATTTGACAAATATTAATTTGCATTTTGATAAATATTTTCTACAAAATGATTAAGAACTAAAAATATTTTTAATTTTTTGTTGATAAATATTTAAAAGAAATGTCCGTGTACAGTTTATTAAATTAATAATATTTTATTGCCAGAATCATTTGATTTTGAGCAAATTAAACAATAAAATAAAATTAATTCAAATTAATTTTGACTATTTTATATAAATTATATTTGTGTCTTACTTTATAATGTTCTTTGTTTTTACTTTAAATGTTACTTTTATTTGTTGATAGTCATTAAAATATCAAGCTTAATATTAAATTGTAATTTTTGAGATTATTTATTTAATTTTTATTTTATAATTTTTGTATTATTAACTTAACAAACAAATTTTGGTATAATTTTGGTACATTTTTGGTATATACCCAATAAAAGTTAAATTGAACCGCAATATTTTATAGTTTATCATCATAAAGATGACTTTGTTATCAATTCTATTTTTTATCAAACTAGGTAATTCATCCCATGTTTTTAAGATAACAAAAAAACAAAACACATTCATTCAAATTTGATCTTAATTTTTAGTTCTTTTGTTTTTAAACTGATTTTTATAAATTTTAGCTCCATTTAATTAACATCTAAAAATTGTTCTCAGCAAATAATTTTTATTAAAAATTTAATTCTATGAAATTTTGTTAAAATTTTCAAATTTGGTAAGTAATTTTATAATAAAAATGATTTTTTATTCTGTACCGAAAATACGATTACCTTTTATGGAGCTTCGTTCCCCGAAAATTAACAATATCGATTTTTTCATTGGTCGGGCTTTCCCCGAAAATCGGTAAAAAACATGCGAAAATTTAATGAAAATATTTAATTTGTCTATTTGTTTTCGAATAACATTTTTATTTTCAAAAATGGTATCAAAAATTTGATTTGTTTTTTTGAACCCTGAATCAAGATAAACAAATTTAACGATGATCACTTTATTTTAGGATAAAGGAAGTACAATAAAATGATAATAAAAAGAGGGGATATTATATCAACATAGGTATACGATATCAGAAAATTAAAAATTAAGACTTTTAAAGTTTTAAAATTTATATATATATATATAATTTTATCATTGAATAAATTTTTTAAATTTTATTACTAATATATTATAGAGTTGGACCCCATCCTAAAAAGCAGGGTAGGTGATTTCTAGGGGAATTGATGGTCAGGGTCCGGTCTTCTTATCCCACCCGGGGAAATCCGCAGGGCCCTGTGCGTTTTTCGGGGTAAAATAAAAGCTGTAGAAAATTGTCTAAAATCGGAAAAATTCGCAATGCTGTTTTTCGCTTAAATACGAGTTTTTATTTTAAACTTCAAAAGACTAAATTTACACAGAAAATATATTACACAGAAAATTGAAAGATCGTGGTCGGGGACCAACCCTATTGTATCATAAGTGCTAGGTCGTTAAAAACCGCAATTTAAATCGAACATGCCAAACATGGGTTTAAATGTCAAATAAATAGTCGGAATTAATTCTCCAGAATGTTTTGAACTTGTGGCCAAAAATCAGAACATTTGAATCTTTTGAACATGGCCAAAACTTGATCCGAACATAATATGTTATGTTAAACTTTCCTTGCTTTGCTTTGCAAAACAAGGAAAATATATAGCATATATTATATATTGGCGTATATATGCCTATATGTATATAGTATATAGGGCATATGTTGTGTTTTGTTTGTTTTTGCTTTGCTTTTTTTCCTCTTTTTTCTGTTCTCCTTTTGAAAAAATGTTCGGATTATGTTTTGATAAGTTCCGAACATTCAAATGTTCAGCAGATTTTTTGGCCACAAATATAAAACAGGCGGAAAAATCTATTCCGGCTATTGTTTGGCCAAAATACGGTTTTTGAACCCATGTTTTGGCATGTTCGGCTTAATTGATTGGTTTTTAAAGCCCTAAATGGCGATTTTTAAACACCCTAGCACTGTACATGACCTTCAATTTGAGTGTCTGACAATAAATTTTCCAAATCAAATGGGCAAGTTCAAAACAATAAATTATTGTTGTTTTTTTCTGACGAAGGTCGAGTGAACAAATGAAAAATTATTTTGCTTGTTTAAGTATGGCCAACTGTTCTCCTTTTGTTTCGTAAGTTGAAGGAAATTGCTCACTTGATCTTCGTTAAAGAAAAAGCGATAAAGTTTCAAAAAAATTGAAAGTTTAAAAGTTTCGTTGAAGTTTCGAAATGTGTTTATGAGGCAAAAATTGGATTTTGTGTGAAATTTAAAATAATTGTTATGCGTAATTTTGTGAAGCAAATTTTGAATTTAAAAAAAAATTACCGATTTTCTGGAAACGCCCAATTTTGCCAATTTTCGGGGAACGACAAGCACCTTCGTCCTTCGATTATATTTAGCGAACAAAAATATTATTGATTACTTTCAATTGCTAAATTATGTTGCATCATATATGTAATTTTTAGATTCTTTTCCCTATTTACTCCGTCCAACAAAATAATAATTTAAAAAAAGTAAATGTATTTTTTAAATGCTAAATTTTTATATTCTAAAAATTGTAAATTTAAAAATTGTTTTAAAAATGGTTTGATCTTACAGTTGTTTTTTAGTCTATATTTTAACTTGGTTTTTATATAATTGATAATATTCCTATGAAATTCATACGTATGAATATGAACATACAAAAATATTTACATGAAAATAATAATTTCCTTTTTAATCGATTATCTTAAAAAAATTAAAATTGATTTCCTGAAAATTAACATAAGAATTATATTTTCACGGAAAATAATATCTTCTAAAATCAATTCTAATTTTAATATTATTTTAGATTTTATAAAAATAAAAATATGCCGGAAGGCATAAATTACCACCAAACGGTGGTAGCAGGTACATTAGCAGCTTGTACACTAGGTACGATAGCCCTCCTATTATTATTTTTGACACAACGTAGACAGCGGTGAGGAATGAATGTTAACAAATGTTTGAAATATGAAATCTAAAATTCATTTAAAAAATAAATATTAAATATTTATTTTAAAAAATTTTATAGACAAAAACGATGTAAAGAATTTGTGCGAGCAGGCCAGGTAGAGGAGCTGTACATTTATCCAATTAAATCGTGTTCGCCAAACAAAGTATTTAATAAAAAATAAAAATTTATACATAGGTAGCTAAAGAAAAGGAGAGCATTGGACTGAGAAAAAGAAAAAAATGTTTTTTTTTAAATATACAATTTTTTATGAAATTTAAATTTTTTTACTGTTTATAAATTTTTAAAACACTTTAAAAGTCATCTAAAATGAATTTTGTACTATGAAATTTGAGACATTTTAAAAATAGCAAATATTTTAAAACTGAATTTCCACTTTAAGGTGGACTGGTTGAACTGTGGCGAGCGTGGATCGGCACATGGCGAAAACCGAGATAGGCACTTTTTGGTGGTCGATATCCTTGGGGAAGGCATGTTCATGACGGCACGAATTTACCCAAAAATGGTACTGATCCGAGCACATGTTGAGCATAGCGTACTCCATGTTGAATTTCCAACTGGCGATAATGTACAGGTATTGGAACTGTGAGATGGAAATAGAGAAAAGAAACAATTTTTGTAATTTACTGTAACCATACTGCATTAATGTAGTAAACTAAATAATTATACCACAATAGTTAAAAAATGTAAAAATCTTTATCCCAAAAAACTAACAAAATTGTAAGGCATTCTATGGAATATGCTAACAAATCTAAGAAAATAAAGTAAAAATATTAATAATAGTGGCTGAAAATTTTTGTAAAATCAATTATTTTAGGTAAACTTGAAGGAAGTTGAAGAACACAAACGTGTACGGAGAACACGGTTTGAATTTTTTATAAACAAAAAATTGACTTTTTAATTTTCAAAAAATAACGAGTAAAATTTTTTTTTAGGAAATGAAAAAAAAATTATTGGTAAATTTTTTGATCATTTTTCGCAGGTCGTGGCCACCCTCCCAGTTGAGGATGCTTGAATCGGACTGGACCCTCCGGTATTGGACCCTCCAATACCGGAAATTTGGACCCTCCGGTGCGGCGGCACCCAAATGCCAAGGAAAATGCACAAAACAAAAACAAAACATTTAGACCCCATAAAATTATTTTAAAAACAATGTCTTGAAAATAAATTTGAAAAGATTCAAAAAAAATTAAAATTTTAGCATGTGGAATGATCTTCAAGTAGATGGATTGGATTGCGGGAATGCGGTGGCGGAGGCGTTGGACGACTTTTTGGAAGTACGCGGAAAGCGCAAACTCCGATTAATGTATTTTGCGGGAGAAGACAAAATGTACACGGAGCGGGACATGAAGTCCAAGGATGAATACTGGATCAACAACCCGGTGCCGAAACTGCAGGACAAGGTCGATAATAATAATAATAATAAAAGTAGAAAATTGGGAATTTATTAAAATAGCAACCATTCTCCATGATCTATCGGGCACCGCAGGCGTATATTGAAAGTGAGGGATTGTATTGTCATATTATAGATTTGCAAAATTGTATTGTTTAAGTTTCAATTAAAATTATTATTTTTGTTGTTGCCCCTTTCAGATTGTTTATCACGATCTTGCCGCATACCACGCATTTTCGACTAAATCTGTGGATGATCTTAATGCGCACTTGGCACCGCAGGTACGCACGGTCATAAATAACTATGTATGAAGTGTTTTTTTTGAATAAATTTTTTCTTCAAAAAAGTCTTTTTTTTAGATTGGAGGCCTATTTGGTTATTTTTCAATAATACAACATTTTACAAATTTACTTTATTTTAGAATGCTCGTATCAATGCACGCAATTTCCGCCCGAATTTGGTGTTCTCCGGACTGCCCGCTTTCGATGAAGACTCATGGCTTTATGTGCGGGTCGGTGAGGCAGAATTTGTCTGCTACCAACCCTGTAGTCGGTAAGACACTTTAATATGTTTCTTAAAATTTTTAAAATTTCAAATTTAAAAAATGTCAATTTTTAATTTAAATAATAATTCATAGGTAGGTAATTAAAATTCTTTCAAATCTATAACAAAAATTTTAAACAATTACAAAAAATTTCGATTGCAATTGAAGTCATTTCAAAAAATTGTAAAAAAATTTAATATGTGTTTATATAAAATTCATTTCTAAAGCTGTGTACTGACAACAATTGATCCGGATCGAGGTGTAAAACATGAAGCAATGCAACCTTTGAAAGAGCTTCGAAAGTGAGAAAATTCCAAAATATTATTTACAAAATGTATAGGATTCAGCCCCATATTTAAAGATATCGACTTGCTCCTGGCAAATTGTACGATGTTTTTAAGGTAATTAATATTCAAATAAAAATGTTAAAAAATTAAATGTTAAAAATCTTTATCTTTCTTTAAGGAGAGTCCCATTTTTGGTGTGAATATGGCCATTTTGAAGCCGGGCCGGGTGCGAGTCGGAGACCCAGTATGGATACAGTACAAGCCTAGTCCATTTTGAAGAAGCGAACAACAAAAAACATATTTGATAAATCTGCAAAAATTGTAGTAAATATTTAATATTATTTTGTAAAACAGATTCAATACATCCAACCTATTTATTACTTAGTAATTGTTAAAAACTAAACAATAAGTCATTTTCATTTTAATCAAATTTCAAAAATTATTTAATAAAATATGTAAATAAACCATTTCTGTACTTAGTACAATGTTTTCCAAATGATCAATTAGGAGATTCATTTAGTGGTATCCACTAGTATATACAGTACCTAGTATAATATCTTCCATTCCATTAAAACAGTATACTAATACAGTATCTTTCATATTCTTTTTTCGTCATTCAATCCATTTATCCGTTTATTTGGTCGAGTTCGACTATTACTAACTTTGTTTTAATATTAGTAAAAGTGTTTCGAACAAAATAATATCGGTCGGAACTTATGTCAGAAGTCAGGTCTTAGGGTCTTAGCCCATGTTTTTCTGGAGCATTCTTGTCTCATCTCCCATTTCAAACTTTTGGGATGATATTTCACATTCTTTGGCAAGTTCAGCTGACCGCAACAACATACTGAGCGCTGCAGATCAAAATGTGCATTCCCAACAATTGGATATCATCAGCCAATCCAATGTACGTCGAATATGATGCGTCTCACGTATGTTGCCCTCATCAGCCTCTTAGTAGGGGCTGGGATACCGTTTTTCCTCTAAAAAGTCCCCCGGGGAGATATTTTTTAACCCCCCTCCGTAAGGGGAAATTTTTTAGAGGGGTGGGAGATTTTTGAGGGGGGGGGACAAAATAGACATTCGGGCAATGTCTATTTTGATGGTTTTTCGGAAAATGTTCGACCGCTGAAAAAATAGTCGAAATTACTGATTTTCGGGATATGAAATTTTTTGTTTATCAACGCCAATTAATTTTTGTTTTCTTTTTTGTATTTTTAATTAATATAAACAAAAATATAAATTAAAATAAAATAAATAATAGCGACCATTTGCATAGTCAAAAATCACAATGACGAATACCATAAGCATAAATGTAACATTCTCTAATGGTGACTTCATCAATAGGTCATATTTTTGGTAACTTGATCAAAATAATTGAAATTTAAATATTAATAAACAATTTATATAAATTATATAAATTGATCTATTGTAATAATTAAAACTTTTACCATATTGATAAATGGTTTAATGGTTTCTTATTCCATGTTGCTTTTATAGAGACCATCTGCCAGGGTGGTCCATAATATTTTCCCAAACAATTCCAAACAACAGTTGGGAATATCGCAAATTGTTAATTTGTTTTTTATATCTGTCAAATATATAGTCAAATATATTGTTGACTCATTGAGAAAATTGGAAAAATATTTACAAAAAGTTGAATAAAAATTATAAAATCGTATAGTAGTGATATTTTATATTTTTACAAATAAATTTTAATGTTAAAATGATTTGTTAAATCTCTGTTTAATGTCTGAAATCGGTTTTATTAAATATTTTTAAGGTCAATATTATAACCGCCTTGCTAGGCTCACTATGTGGGATAAACTAGGCCAATAGCAAATAGCAATAACAAGCTTAACAAAAGCTACAATAATATTGAATGTAAAAATAATAACACCGATTTTAGACTTTAAACTCGTAGGAATTAACATTTTTGTTGATTTTTTTGTAACATTTTTGCCAACAACATTTATCGGAAATAACAACAACACATTATGACAGACAAATTGCAATAAAAGAAAATTCAATTAAAAAAATTAAAAAATAACATCCTCCATCAATAGAGAATGAGTTGAAAATAATTGAAAAATAATTGATCACTCTAATTGCTTCCACTCACAAATCCACGCTATTAGAATTAAGGTGGAAAATTGAATACGGTATATCATAAGATTGCCTCAGGCATTCCCACCTTTTTCCTTGGCATTGTTTTGTTTTTTGAAATAGTTTTGCTTTATCTTCCAACCAAGCTCCTTGGTAATCCGACAACGAAGAAGCACGAAGATGGGGCGTAAGGCCCTCGGCCGGGCCTTACGTTGTGCCTTTGCCAGATATCTTTGATGGTTATACTCTTCAACGACCGGCTGTACAGCATCGTTGAACAGATTCCCTTAATTACTTTTTTGTTTAATATTTAAAAATTTGATTTTTCTTTTCAGAATTGAACTCCAATATAACGCCCGTCTTTAATAGAAAGTCCCATTAGCATTGAAAAGTTAAAAGCTTATCTCATTGAATGCCTGTCTCCAACTATATGTTTCCCCAGTAACAATTTTAAAACAAAAACTCTGGATCCATGTTGGAGTCTGATTTTTGTAGGTCGGAGTCGAAGCGACGCAAGGTGTCTACTAAATCTACTTAACCTTTTCCTTATTTACCCTAAAATAATGAAATTTCTCGAAAAATCGTAAATTACTTAGAAAAATGTCAAAATTAAAAAATCAATATTTTTGGTTAAAAATAAAAATAATTGAAAAATTTAATAGTTTTAAGCCGGGGGTCATCTGCTGGAGTTGAAAATTTTGGGGGTCTGAGTCGAAAATTTTTGCGGTTTGGAGTCGGAGTCAAAAATTCGATTTTCCCACTTTCCAAGAAGAAAATTCAAAATTGTTTACAAAAATTCCGCCAAATTTTTTGCTTTTAATTTTTTTACTCTATCTTTTACCTGCGCTATGTAAAACACCTCCCAAAATGCCGTTCCCATTTTCTTTGTTAGTGTTTGGCCAACTGCTGACAAACGTGCAGAATAAAAAAAAGAAAATATATTTTAGCATCTTTATATACTGCAAAAATCCGCAATTGTCATGAAAAAATATAAATATATACCACACTGATGTTTTCTCAAAAGAAATTTTATAAATAAATAAACAAATAAAATTTTAAATACAAGTCGATGGTAATGTTCTTTCAAATGAGTTAGGACCTTAGGACTTAAGATGGATTCGAATCGTTTCGAAACGGACAGGAAAAATCCCTTAAGGCAAAAAGCTTAAAGTTATTGGAAAGTGCTTCCCAATTACAAAAAAAACATTAAAAATATAAAAATGCACTTAATGAACAATGCAGCATAGGTGTCATGAATTTTCCACCACTTACTCTTCATAATTTTATATAATAATCAATTTTTGATGCCTAAAATCAATTAATAAAGGGGTAAAAATATCATGCTATCTAAATCTAAATTTATCTTTTCTAATTATGACATTTTTCCAACTAACAAATATCCAAAAAATTTGCAAAAAT
>JAQIYK010001148.1:0-10629 GCA_034700465.1 Rotylenchus robustus | reverse complement strand
AAAACAATTTTTTGATATTCTCCCCACTTTCATGATCGATCAAGGACTTGGGAGGCAGCCAACAAAGTCCTCCCTCTTTGACACACAGAGGGGGCAGGGGGGAACGATGAATGCCCCTTTCCTCCATTACGGACCCCTGCCCCGCCAGTGCTAGGTTAGCTAGCCCAGCACTGGGGTGGTAGAGGGCTGAGGAGCACAGAGTGGAGGGGGTTAAAAAATCAAAAATTTCAAAAAATAGTTAAAAATACAAAATAAATCAATAATTGTAAAAAACATGTTGGACTATTTTTGGCCGGAAAAAAATAAAAATATTTTAAAGTGCACAAAATAATAAAAAAACAAAAAAAAATGTTAGAAACGCCTTTTAAATACTATAAATTTTAATAATAGCCAAAAATACAAAATAAAAATCAGATAACAATGTGAAAATTTATTTTTACGTTTATTAAAATTAAAAATTGATTAAATGTGAAATTTAAATTGAATTTCCTAAAAAATATTTTTCTTCTTCTTTCTTCCACCTCTTTTCTTCAAAACTTCTGTGGAGGCTGGTACGTGCTGTCCGCTTCGGTGGAGGGGGACCCTCGCACTTTTTTTGCCTGCCTTTGAATCACGGCTGCCGCACGTTTTTTTGCAGCTCTCACCATGGGGCTAAATAGATTGAAATTAATAAATATATATGAAAGTATTTTTTATATAATTTCTTACGGTAACATCCAAGGTTCGACCTGCAAAGAAACAGAGCGTTTTCTGAAAATTGTTACAATTAATGAGATATTTTTAAATCATCTTTAAAATTAGCTACTCACCCCTCCTTCTCTTCCTCCTCCACCTCCATCTCCTCCTGCTCCTCTGCCTCTTCTTGCACCAGCTCCTCCTCCACCTCCTTCTTGACACTCGGTTGGCGGATGGTCAAGCTGGCGGTCAACCTTAATATAAATAATATATACTTTATAAAAACATTTAAAAAAAACCGTGGCGCTTGGATGACGTCAAGCATATAATTAATGGGTGCTTTAGTAAAGTCAATCTCAGCAGCATACCTAAAAAAATATTTAAATTAAAAATTACAAAATAACTTACTCATAATAGCAGAAAAAATACGCTGCACAAACGGCGATTGGCCTATAAAAATACAATTATTATTAACATAAATATATTTTTTGCATAAAAATAATACGCTTTGTTGATTTCCGCCAATTGGAGCTGCCTATCAGTCTCATCATCATTGTCCTCTTCTTCTTGCTCCAGATGGTTGTCGCTCATCTTCAGCACGGCCTCGTCGACTGCTTTTCCCAATTCCCTTAATAGTTGATCATCTTTAGCTCCCTTGTTGGCCTCATTTTTTCTATAATGTAACAAAATGATAATTAACAACAAAATATTTAAAAAATTACTCATAATTATGTATTGTCACGCTGCCCCACCGTACAGCTTTTTGTTGCGGCTTCAAAATTCCTCTAAATAATAGCAAAGCATTTAATTTTTAATTTAATTAAAAGAATACAAAATTATTACCTTTGCGGCATGGCATTAGGGGGCGGAGGCTCAAAAGTCGGATGCTGCACGCTTTCAGCCACAGGCAAGCCTTGCACAGTGCGAGATACGGAAACGCCCATCATCGTGCTGCTGTCGTTGTTGTAGTTTTGCTGTTGAAATGATACAACAGAAGAAAATTTTCTTGCTTTTTAACATGCTAGCGCCGGTGTATTCCTGGAATTTAGCGTGGGCGTAATTCTGGAATTTAGCAAGGCATGAACCGCAAACTAAACGAAAATATCAACGTTACGATTTTGGCGAGAGACAGCCAATGATTTATTAGCAAGCAAAAAATATAGGTCGTTTAGGAACGGAAGCAAAGGCCGCCAGAAAAAGGCAACACCGGGCGCAACAAAAAATATCGACGATTGGCGAAAGGATTTATTGCTGTCCCTAAAAAATTCCAATCAAGAACGGAAACGGCGGTGAACCCAACAAAAAAATCGGGCACAACAAAAAAATAACGGCGAACAGCAAGAAGATTTATTACTAACCCAAAAATATCTGCTCAACAAAATAATAGTAAAGTAAAGAAACAATAGTACTTTTCCAAGAAAAATAACTTTACTGCCGAATTGATGAAATAACAACAAAATGTTTTTATTAAATAATAGAAAAATAGTATAAAAAATTACAAAAATTGAAAAAAACACAAAATAAAATAATCATTGTAAAAATTCCCATCGAAGTTGCATCAATAAATCGCCAAGGCGGTTGAGGCCTTTCCACTTGGTCAAGTCCTTGATTTTTGGGTCGCCCATGCGCAATCCACAACCCCAATATTTGCAGTACGGGGAGGCCTCCACAATCAGCCCATTTGATGCTATCAACATGTTCCAGAGATCAAAATTTTGTAAAAACTTGGAGCGCAAACCGTTTAGCATAATCTAAAAATTAAAATATAGAAAGAGTAAACAGAAATACCTGATCACAGCACAAATCCCAGCGTTCTTCGTCAAAATTGTCCACCGAACGACCCAGTAACATTGAATTTCTCGGATTTTGCTCAATTAATATGGCATCAGCAGCTTCTCTGTCCCCAAAAATTACGGCCTTTTTCCATTGGAAGTATTGTTCGACCGATGTAAAAGTTTCTCCGTCAAGCACAAATTTTGAATAGAAAAAATTTGAAAAAGCGTATTCTTTTTGCCAAAAACATAGGATTGTTTTTTGCCCATCAACAGACAACATCATACGTGGAAAAGGGGGAGAGTAAAGCATCATCTATGCCAAAAATATACATTTAGAAATCAATATTTAAAATAGATAGTAATGAATAAACATTCAAATTAATATCGATTTGTAATTTATTTTTTATCAAATTTTATCAAAGATCCTATTGTTAACATTTGTTACTGTTTTCTTTTCCCCTTTAATTTTCTTCTCCCGTTTTATCTTCAAGTTTGCTCATGTGCGCGCTTTCCATGTGTTCGAGCAGGCAATGGCGCTGATTGAATTGTTCATGGCACAGGGTGCAAGCCATCACTCTGGGTCCCATATGAGAACGCAAATATTTGAGGACCTTTAGACAATTGTTCCAATTGTTCGGGGTGCCGTCGTCGGTAGTGCTCTCTAATATAACAGCGAAAGAAAAACTTGTTGCATAATACACATTTGATATGTCGTTGTCTTGTGACTGTGCAATTGCGTTATAAGTTTTCAATTTTTATAATTCGAAGTATTAATACCTGATTCGGGTTCATTCGGTGAAGTTTTTGCTTCTTCTTCAACGTTGAGTAGCGGAATGCTGTTTTGCGCATTGTCTTGTGCATGTTTAATTAGGGAGATTATGTTGTACGGAAAATTGGGTTCCGCTGGCGTGTTGGTGGGGGTCGACATTTTCTTTATTTTCATCAATGTCCATAATTTGTTTTTTTTCGATTTTCAACGCTTTTATACTTTGTGAATACCCAAAACAATTTGCTATTTCGCAATAATAAATAGCCGGTAAACAACAAAAATCACATGACATTAAACAGCTGACTCTTGCAATTTCGTAATTTATTAGTCTGTAAAGAAAAATTCTAAAAATAAACGGTAAACAACAAAATCACATGACATTAACCGGTAAACAACAGCTGACTCTTGCAATTTCATAATTTATTAGTCTGCAAAGAAAAATTCTAAAAATAGACGGTAAACAAAATATGATAGTATAAAATGCGACAGTTTTGTGAAAAAATAATCAAACAATGAATGCCGAACAACAAACACCCTTAATTGCAGCCATTGCAAGAATGTTGGGAATATGTCCCGATTGTGAAAAAGGCTGTCTTTCCATCTACATGCAAAAGCCTGGCATCAAGGAAAAAATTGAAAAGTACCTGAGCGGCAAAGTTCTTCGTACTAACTATGCAGACAAAAATGGCAATTTGGTTGTGGTACGCTTTGGCTCGCTTTCTCTGACTCCGGCAACTGTTCAGTACGCCTACAACGGCTACATGGGTGAGCAAAAAAATATGATTTAATATTGTATTTAGAATTTAGGAGTAACAATTCGTCAGCACTATTTTGTGCGCCACCGTATCACCTTGCAACGTCCCGAACTTGGCTGTGTTCGAGAGCACTGCAGATTTTCGACGGACAAATACTACCCGTTAGGTAATTCATTCTTATTTGTTATGCATTGATTTTACAGAATTTTTAAGAGGTCCTCTCCCTTGTGGAAAAATCATCTACTGTTGCACAGGGTGGTGCGAGCACTTCGTCTGAAGTCTTGAATCATTGGCCGTTTTGAATAAAAAAGAATACCAAAACTAGGAAAAATTTGATCATTTATTCATCTGTTATTAAATCCACATTTTGTTAATCAATTGGAATGTTATAATAAAGTATTGTGGAAAATGTTGTAAAATAACTGTGGTTATAATCAGGGTTTGAAAATTATTTTTGCCCGTTTTCGGGTTTTGTTTTCTTTGGTCTGCCAATCTTTCGCTTCGGCGCATCTTGCTTTTTGCATTTTTCTTTGATGTGAAGACATCCTTCAACGCATTCAAAATGGTCCTTTGTGCACTCTGCACAAAAATAATGTTTCACTTCAATGTTGCCAGGAGCCTCCAAAGACTTGGAGAAACTATTTCCAATTTTGACATATGTAGTCCTGCATTCATTGCACATAATCAGGGCCAATGCACACTAAAGGAATATTTAATCACAAATAACAAGCAAAAATACCTTTTCACAAGCCAACTTCCAAAAATGTTTAGATTTTGGGTCATCTTTAGAGGAATTTTGTGACTCTTTGTCCTTCTCTTCTTTTGA
Organism: Rotylenchus robustus; assembly: GCA_034700465.1. Classification (NCBI taxonomy): domain Eukaryota; kingdom Metazoa; phylum Nematoda; class Chromadorea; order Rhabditida; family Hoplolaimidae; genus Rotylenchus; species Rotylenchus robustus. The sequence goes on along the minus strand of JAQIYK010001148.1, from coordinate 5,829 downwards.
GCTGGGTTTTTTATCCAATACATTTGAATTTTCTTCCTCCACTTTTTTCATTTCTTGTTCCACAGGCTTTTCATCAGTGGCTGGGTGATTATCTTTCGAAATAAGTGAACGAAAACAAAAATTATTACGAAATAAAATCGATAAATATTTCGAAATTAAACGGCAATAGATAAAGTTAACATGAAAATAGAATTTATACACAATGATGGACATAACCAAAGGGCACAATCTTCCACCCCCTCATAACCCCCTTCTTATATGTAGGACATAATTTCTTGTTCATCGGAACACTGAATATATCTCCCTTCTTGTTGAGTCGGAAATTCTTGTCCTTGTATGTAAACTGCTCAAAGTTGTCATCACGATGATAGTGACGAGCATTTCTCACAATCTCCCATATCCTCTCATGACTTAATTGTCCATCAGCATCATGGTCGAGCGGAAAGCCTCTGCACTTCTTCACATACTCCTCCTTCCCTGTTTGTTTGTCTTTCAGCCACAGTGCATATGCCTTAGGGCCCATTGCCAGATATTCCACAATTTCCTTGTTGGGATATTCATCTGTCATTCGAAAAATGCTGATAAAATTGGGGAAAACAAAATGAACCCTTGAGTTGGCCCAATTGACTTCCATCACCAAGCGGGTCCCCAAGCCTTGTTTCGTAATCATATATACTAAATTTTTTAATTAAATATATTAAACATTACAAATACATACATGCTGTCCGTATCCATGTAGAGAATCCTGCAATCAGTCCTCCCACTTTCATTTAGCTTCCAAAGTGCCTTGAGAAGATGGCACCGTGCATAGGCAGTGGTGAAGAGGGCAATTATGGGATTAGATGCATCTTAAAGACATTGTATTAACTCAAAGTATAGTATGCTTACAATTTTCAACAACATGCTCCTCCTTGCTTTTGTAACAAATGAGCCAACAATTTTCAGTCAAAGGCTCAATCATTGATATTTCAATCTTGTTATTGTCCAAATAGTCGGCCAGCCCCACAGCATCTCGCACTATTGCACTCTTTATCAGCTGGTTTCTGAGTCCAAAACGTCCCCAGAGCGAATTTAGGCAAATCTCCAATTAGTCATTTTTACTAGGCATTTTATATTAAGGTGATACCTTGGCTACATAGCGAAGGCCTGGATTAGCTTCCATTTTTTCTGGATCTAGTAAGATGTGCGCTTCATCATACGCGTCCTGCAATACCTTTGTCTTCCGTGCATGTCGTTCCTCATCACTAATTCCCTCTTCTAGGCATTCCTCTGGCCAATTAGATGCTTAATCATTGCATGAGCATACGGATTATTTTATATTCATACCATGATATTTAATGCGCATAAAGAGGCGAATGTAGGGTTGAAAGAGGTCCTCACTCCAATCTTCATTCCCTCTTCCCCAATTCCAAACCCGCATAACTTTCGTGACACGATATCCCTCCGAAAGAGCCTAATATTTAATTATTTATACTACATAATTGATATTGAGATACCATTTCAAGCTCAGGGTGGGTAATTGTGGTGACAAAGCCTCTTTCTGCATCTTCCCTGTGCTCACAACTATATTCATCGTCCTTTAGGCCTTCAGGATATTTTAGTGCACATGTTTTGCATAGCGGGAATAGCAGACGATTATGTGCACGGAATGGTATTGCAGGAATATCATTCTTCACTCGCAGAGGAGGAACGATGAAGCACTTGATGATTCCAAAAATATTGATGCCGTCCTCTGGACATTTGACGTGAGACGGATCATGCCAATCAACATCTACGCCATTTAAGCCAGGGTACACCTTTGGTTGGGGATGGGTTCGTGGATAAGAGTTTGCATAATTCATAAATATTTGCAATAGGATATGTAAATAATAAAATAAAACACTTACACATATGGGTAAAGCGAACTAAATATTATTTTATTTATTATTTTAAATTTTATCCCTTACACAAAGTCTTTGTATTTTATTGTTCTGTGCCCGGGATCTTGTGGTAATTTTCCTTCGTCGTTATGGGCCAAAGTGCTGGCCGCAATCCACTCACAACTTGTCCTTCCACCAAAGAAGGCGTCATGCAGCTCTATTGGGCCCGTGTCCAAACATTCATCAAAAAAGTCCTTCATCTCTTCTTTGTACTGCAATCTTCGCCGAATATCGCACTCCCATTTCACTTTAACATCCATGTCCTGCTCCAGCTCCGCAATTCTTTTTGCATCTCTCCGTCGAATTGTGCCTGCAGGAGTTCCATCGGCAACAAGTTGTTCATTGTCGGGATAATGAAGGGGACAGGCGTGCCTTAAATTCAAATTATATGATAAATTTTTCGCATTTTACCAATAACATCCAAAGATCTCTATCGCAAGATCCCTTTGGTCTGGGCCTCTGCGCACAAAGCAATCGATTTTATATTTTCCTTTATGCTCATATTCGCCCTGTGGGCTTTCACAAAATTGCACTTGCTCCTCATGTTTATCGGCCCAATATTTGATGTATTTTCGAGCCAGAAGGCTTTGACGATCATGTAAATCCTATAGTAAAGATATGATAAATAAATTTAAACTATCACATACATAACCCAGATGTGGGGTGAGAGCCAGCCAAAGACGTTCCCGTGCTTCATGATCGGGATCTGGCTGATGATTTGGCAGCATACCAACGAAAAATCTAAATTGTTATTTATATTTATATTAAACATTTTTTTTACTTCATAAGTGCACTCGGCAGTGTGATTGATTCGGTGATGTCTGTGCCGGTAATATCCAAAAACATTTTGCGCATTTTCACCAACCCATGAATTAATATCTTTACATCGGATATAAAATAATCACTGAGCACATCTTTAAGGCAAAAGGCTGTCCGTCGGTTTTCTTCATACCATTTCACAAAATCTTTTCGGACATTAGGCATCATAGCATTGGGAGAATAAAATTCCTTTAAGAAATTGTCATCATTTTAATAGAATTATTCATTACCATTGGAGGTAGTCGCTTCAATACAGTGTGATAATATTGCGGTTCACTAAATTTGTACGGAAAATATTGTTTTCCTTCCACCCCTGCAATCTTCAAGTCAAAAGTTTTGACAAATTTTGCAAGGCCAATTGGTATAATTTTGAGTCTAAAAAATTAAAATATTATGCTTTATTAACAGCCTTACGTGTCTCTGAAGGTAGTAGCAGTTATTATGCCTGTCTTTTTGACTTTCATTTCCAAAAGGGTGTTTCCCTGCCGTATGATCGAAGGTTGTAATCCCGTGTTGCGTATAATCTCCCCAAACACTAAAACATGATCATATCGGGATCCATTGTGTGCATAACATAAAGTTTCATATGTTGGGCGCTTTTTCTTCTTTTTCTTCTTTCCTTTTGCATCTTTTGGTGGTTCTTCCTCTTCTTCTTCTACAATGTGTTTTGTATTTTTCTCCTCAAACTGCAAGAGCCAGTTGACAAAATCGGGGAGAATATCTGCATCTTTATCCAGCTTCGTATGCACGTGCTGATCGCTGCCCTTGTATTCAAACGATGCCCAAGAAAAGGTCCTATGCTCTCCGCATATTTTGCATGGGTGTTCTGGATCTCCTTCCCAAGTTCCGGCCTCAATGCAATTGTAGCACATGACATGTGCGAAGGCAAAGTTGACTTGGTGTTGGAAGCGAGGCATTGTTGGATCTGGCTGTATGTATTGAGATGATTCAAAATCATATACAATTATTCGCCGTTCCTTTGGCTTTGTTGGTCTTTTCACTATCCAGCAAAGTCGCTTGCCGTGGAATTGTTTGCAATTTTTGCACCATCTTTCCCCGCATACATGATCTGGCCTTGGCTTCTTCTTTTTCTCCGGCTTTACATACGGTGGGTATACATAGCCTGTTTCGCTTGGCGCCACTTGTGCCTCTTCATTTTCTGCTAACCCGTCTTCTTCTTCTTCATCAATGTCGGATGAATTTGCATCATCTTCTTCGTCCATAATGAATGAATTTGTTTCTTCTCCTTCATCCAATTCGCCTTCTGAAGAGTCACGCGAGCCAAGTGTTTCACTCTTTTCTTCATCATCGATATCTTCATTTGCCTCTGATTCCGGCTTCTAAATAAAGCTTAATTATTAATTATATTTTTCACGCATTACTTTGGTTGTATAGAGAAGCCCGCAATTAAGGCACTTCTTGTTGCGTTCACAAACATTCCGGCAACCTTTTTTCTTGAAAAGGTGCCTTTCATAACATTCTTTGTTATAAAAAGTTTTCCAACATTTTATGCATGAGAGGGAAAAATTGGCATCAGATCGGCAAGGACAATATGGGTACATTTGTTGGCAGTTTCGGCATCGCCCACGACAGCCTGTCCTGTGTTTTCCCTTGCTGTGATAAGGCTTCTCACACTTAAATTATTAAAATTATGGTAGTAATATTGTGTTTACATACAGGAAAACAATATTTTCCGTCTCCAGTGAAAAGTTTTCCGGGATAAGCCACTGGCTCATAGTGCTCTTCTTCTTCACTGTACAATAGCACCAACGGTTCTTCATAATATCCAAAGTCGCTTTTATATATCGGTTTGAAATCGCCATGAGTTCCAAAAACAATTATTCGGAAAGTATCTGGATGCTCACTATCATAATACTCCTAAATGTGCTATTTAATGCATATTTTTATTTATTAAAACCTGTATATGGCGCCCGCAATCCATTATTGAATAAGTTGGTTGTCCCACAGCAATTCCACATGTTTCCATTAATGTGTTCACTGAAGCTTGTTGTCTTCGCGGATTCTCTTTCCATCTTCTGAAGGCATCAGCAGTCAAAATTTGTTTTTGTCGAAGCCATTCCAGTGAGTAAAATAAACAATATGTTTCGGGAAATGGCGGGTGATCATAAAGTGCACCAGGATAAATGTTGTATTCAAATTCGCGAAAGTTTTTTCTCCCGGCGCCAGCAAGTTTTCGCTTCTTGGCTCTTTCTTTGGTTTGTACTGCCATAACATCAACCGTGAAGAGCCCTTGGCATATCGAATCTCTGCCTTTGTTTCTGTTCGATTGATCGATTTTTTCGAACAGAGAAAGAAGCTCTTCGACATCGCTCTCGTTGATGCTCTTCAGATGTGTGTTGATGCCATAGTCAAGTGCCCCAGACTGTATTGATACAATATAATGGTTGGGTATTAGGCGAAGTTCCTTCAGCGCGCCATCCTTTGCTTTGTTCAGGCATTTTCTAAAGATTGCCTTTAATTCCGCTTCTGGTACTGGAGATTGATAAAGGTCCTTGAGTTCGAATTGCGCGCCAAATCGGTATGCTAAATTAATATAAAATAATGTTTATAGTTTTAATCGTATACCTTTAAATTTTCCTGCGCCTGCTTGTACAGCATTAACACAAGTATAATGGTCCCCACTAAATGGTGTTGGATCCAGAATTTTGTTGTGTGGATTTGTGAATATTGGAGGAGGCGGCGCGAATTTTTGCGGTTGTCGTTTCTTGCCAGGCCTTCGTGCTCCTCCCATAATTCGTGCCGCAGAAAAAGAGCCATTTGATGCTTGAGAATCATTATCGGAAGACATTTTTGCTCTAGAAATTAAAAATATTAAATTTATATTTCAATTTTTTGGCCCATATTTTACACAAATTTGTTTGTGCAGCCACAGTAAATTTTAAAATAAATGATTTACTGTTGATAATAAGGTGTTTGCATAAACAAATTCTTGTACTATACAAGTTACTGTGCTGGCGTTGCTACGCAAATAATTTCAAAAATAGCCATGCAAAACAAATGATGACTCATCAAAACAGCTGTTAATTTCATCATCTCATGTAAACAATAGGCGGCAAAGATCAAAAGTAAA
>JAQIYK010001147.1:0-10630 GCA_034700465.1 Rotylenchus robustus | reverse complement strand
GTTCTTTATGTCTCTAAATAAAATAATAAAATAAAAAATATGTAAAAATTGCTAAAAATCTATTAATATAAAAAACGACTTTAAATCACTGTGCCTATATAAATAATTAGTTTTCAGCTTTCTGTATTCTCTCTAGCAGGTGTATTATTTTTGATTACTCCCCTGAAGAGTGTGATACTATGTATTTATATAATAATTAATTGGCACAGAAATACCGTATTTCCTCTAATAGAACCCCCCTCCATTTAAACCCCCCTCCAATAGAGCCCCCCACCCCCTCCGGGGTATTAAAAAATTGAACCCCCGGGGGTTCTATTAGAGGAAATACGGTAGATTATTTTTACACACGATATTCCATACTAATTTCTCCACAAGGCAGAATTTTTTTCAAATCTTCGGGAGAGGGTGGGCATGGGCACATTATATTAGAGGGGAAAGAAAAAATTTACTGGCAATTATATATTCATCTACTTTAGAAAATTTAAATATAAAAAAATAAAAATAAATTTGGAAGCAAAAAATTAGGTTAGTCAAAAATGTGTGATTTCTTTCAAATTTTTCTTAATTTTTTTTCCAAAATTTTGTGATTCTTATTGGTGTATTTTACCCAAAAAACATCGGGGTTCCCCAGCGGAGACCGATAAAATTTTATAAACCTCATTAAAAAAGTTGTTATGTTTTAAAAATTCAACCTGAATGGAAAAATGACGTAAACAAGCCGGTCAAGGCCAATACAAAGAATAAACATATTTGAACACATCACGGAAAAAGAAGCCGGCGAAATTATTCGAATGGCAATTTGGTATTCAATGAAATATTTGCCCGAAAAAACAGTGTACACAATCAGGAATTGGCCAGCCAGGTTGAACACCTCGAACAGAGAATATATGGCCAAAAGAACATTTGCGGAGCTGTTCATAGTTCTTTAAATTTTTTGTATTATTACCATTATTTTCTCTATTAGAGCCCCTTCCCTCCATGGAGTATCGAAAAATTGAGCCCCTAACCTCCATTTTAGCCCTCTCCCGTATATATTTGTCAGTATTTTGATGAAAAAATTTTAACAAAATATTTTGTCTAATTTTCAAAAAAATATCACATTTTTTGACCAAAAATGACAATTTTTTCTTTTTTTCGAAAAATTTTTCCACTGAAAAATAGAACCACCTCTCCATTTTAAATTAGAACCCCTCTCCCTCCAATAGAGCTAATGACTCTATTAGAAAAAATGCGGTAAAAATTATTTATTTATAATAATTTTTTTATTATTTTTTTATTGATTAATATTAATATCTATTTTCTTTTTGTTTTCTAACTCATTTAATCACTTAACAAAAATGCCATTTTTCTACCATACTCTACTAGTATTTTCTCTGATATTACCTTGACAATGTTCCAAATGGGTTGATAATTTTTTTTTAATATTTTTGAATTTTTGATTATTTTTAAGATAGTGTTGTAAATTTTATGGTTACAAATATTTTTTACAAAGCTATAAACTACACAAAACTTTTTCAAAAAATAATGCAAATTTTTTAGCAGGAAGTTATAAAAATTTCTATTTATCTGAAAAAGATAAAACACTTTAGAAAATTTTGCCGCATAAATATAGGCACCCTAGCCTCTATTGGTAGGCCTTTTATTTATACGCCTTCTAAAAAGTATGTCCGTCCTCTACCGATTTTTTTTGAAAATAGTCATATTAATTATTAGTCTAAAAATACTTTGTTTTTTTCTTTTTCCACTGAAAATATTTTTGACCCAAAACTTGTTATTTTTGACAAAAAAGGTTTTGTCGAAAAAAAATTACTGAAAAATAGAGAAAATACGGTAGTTTTCAAACTTTGTTCGAATTGTGACGTAAATAACGGCCATATTCATTGGTATTCCAAAAGTTGCTATGGCAGCCAAACTGGTCGAAACAATTAGAAGTGGCCAACAGGGATGATGTCCTTCGAAGGTTGGGTACACCTTACAAAAAAATTCAAAATAAAAAAATGGAAAAAATAAAATAAAAATTCAAACTTCTGCCAAAATATCAAAGGTAGAGTTGGATGGCATCGTATGAAAATAGAAATTACAAATTACTGAATTTTGTCTAAAATCTAGCGATTAAATAAATTAAGACATTGTTAAAAAATCAAAATGTTTTGTTTTAAGTTTTCTTTTAAATTTTCAGCTCCAGTAAGACGAAAAATTCCGAAAAAGAAGGTTGGAACCAAAGCCAAAAATTTTGAGACTTTTTTTTTAAATTTTTTTGCTCGAATCAAATTATCTTAAAAATCAAAAAAATATTTAAGAAATGATGTAATATTTAAAATATTATCTAACCTACATTTATTGTTCGGAAAAAATTTAAATTTTCGGGAAAATTTAAAGTTTTAAGGTAGTAGCCAAAAATCCGGCTCAAGCCCTGGATTTGGAATCTTGCTCCTGATGACTGCAATCATAATTTTTTATAATTCACATCATCACAAAAAGGTAGAGGAAATACGGTAAATAAACCATAAATTTTGGCGTAATTAATGAAACATTGTGAAAATTTTCAAAGCATTCCAAAGCTTTAATTATTTTATATTTGTGGCCGGTTAATTAAATTTCAAAGAATGTCGCCAGAAATGCAAATATAATAACACCCTTGCCAACATAGTGTTTCGGATGTCCAAATTCTCGGCAAAAGTGCAATTTTTACGAGCGAATTGTCCATTTAATTATGGTGAAAAATTGTGTCAAATTATGTTTTATTTAATTACTGAGATGCCATGCAAAAATAGAATTTTCGAATGGGTGAAAAATGTGTACTTTATGAGTGAAAGTTGGAAAAAAGAAAGAAAATGGAAAAAAGAAAAATTCCGTTAATTTTTTATGAATTTTAAAAAATAATTTTTGGAAAAATACCCAAAATCTAATCAGTGCTGGGTATGGCTCCGGAGCCGGAGCCCTAAATTTTCGACCATTTTTGGCTCCGGCTTTGCACCCATAAAGATTGAAAAATTTCGAAAAATTTTTTAAAAATTGACCAAAAAGTTCAATTTTCTTAAGGAAATGTGACTAACATTTAAAAAATTCTCTCGACAGCGCCTATCGGCACTGCTGAACACCTTCATAATATAAGCCGGAGGGTGCCGAAATTTCGGAGGGGTCTTTTCGGAGGGGTTTTGGAAGGTCAGAGTTGGAACCGGAGCTGCAAAATGTCGAATACCCAGCACTGGTACTAATCAAATTCGGCAAATCAAATATAATATGTTTTCCGCCAAATTAATTCCATCAATAAAATGCCAACAAAATTAAATATATTCTCTCAATAATAAATTTAATTTTGCTTCTCAATAACAAATTTGTGATTTTCCTAATAAAAAATCAAATTAATAAAAATCAAATTTGTTCATAATGTTTTGGCTTTGTCACAATAACATATTTTGGATTGCGTAAAAGCCAAACATTTTCTTAAACATTTTTTGACATCATTTTAATTTCGTCTAATACTTTAAAAAAATATATAATAAAACTTTTATGTTGAGAATTTTCTAATTACTACTACGATAAATTTTCAAACTCTCTTTTTCAAAAAAAATAATTAAAAAACCGGGGCCAAATTTTCAAACAAAAATTTCGATATCGCAAGAGGCTATAAATTTTTTGTTTATCTGTAAATTCCATGGAATTGGCTTGAATGTTGAATCTACGGCTCTGAATCTTCAAATTTTAAACCTACCTCGCAAAATTTTTGAGCTCCAGCCATTTCTCGGTTGTAGGCTTCATTTCTCTGAAAATTTCAATATCGCAAAAGGCCACAATTTTTTTCTGTAAATTCCATGGGATTGGCTCGTTTACGGCTCCGAACCTTCAAATTTTAAACCTAATTTCTCGATTCTAGCTTCATTTCTCTGCTTCAGAGTCGGCACTTTTTATTAACATTTCACAAAACTAACTTCGCTAATTTACTAATTGCTAATTGTACTAATTTCCACATTGGCAGAAAATGAGTCCAATTCGACTGATCCATACCGTCAATTCGGCTTGTTGCACACTGATCGGACTTCCGATGAACTTGCTCGCCCTGTGGCTGATCATCACCAAAACGAAGCCGGAGATGCGCATGTACAGTCGCCTGCTTCTGCAGACATGCATTGCCGACCTGCTCTACCTGGTCGTCCACGAAATTACACAACCCGTAAAATAATTACTGATTTCTTGCAAGTTTTTCATTAACATAGGTATATGTTGGAACTGATTAGCGCATTTTTAACCGATTTGAAAATTTGTTAAAAAAAATTCTAAGGGAAATTTGCTAAACATAGGGACTAAACACATTCTTCGAACCAAACAATGTTTTTTTATAATTGTTTGGCTTGTTTCGAACATGTTTTGCAAAAAATCACGACATCTCGAAGTTCGAAACATACGTCAAAACTGCATAAAATGTTGGAAAAACATGGTTTGATTGTTGGCGTTGTTTGTTTGACTATGTTAGCATAAACATAGTTTATGAGGTGCCAATTGTTCGGTTCAAATTTTATTTTTTGAATCTGATACTAATTAAAAAAATAAAAAACAAACTCAAAAAATTTCGATTGAAATTTTTAAGTTTTTTTAAAATTTTACACCTTTAACCTTTAAGACATTTAAACAGTTATAAAATATCCAGATTCAAAAATTTAATCTCGATTTTTGTTAAAATTTTGAAAATTGTGTGATAGTTTCCGGATTATGTCTTTGCCTCCATAATTTCCGGAATTGACATTGACTATCTACAGATATTTGTGTTTGCTGATCATGAAGCAGACGCTAAATCAATTTTTTGCAATATAAAAATCATATTTTTTTAATTTGTGGGGAGTGGGCTTATAACTCGGAAGTAGATTTTAAAAAAAAATAAAATATTTGATAAAACCTTAATTATTTTCTAATTTTTGGGGAGTAGGTCCATAACCGGAAGTCCAATTTTTAGATTTTTTGTTGTTTTTTATAGATTTATTTTGTGGCCGATGGCAATGGGTACATTGTGATGCTTGGTCCGGTGCGACTGTTCAACAGCCAACTGTTCCTCAACATAGTGTACATTTTGTGGTATTCGCTGTTTTATTTCTCTGTCATCGGTCTTAGTGCACAATTTTTGTACCGCTACCTGGTACTATGCAGGTATTCTAAACATGTTCGATTTTTGAGATGCCGACTTTTGAGGCTCCGACTTTTAATGATCCTGATATTGAATTTCCCTTATACCGTATTTCCTCTAAAAAGTCCCCGGGGGAGATATTTTTCAACCCCCCTTCGAGAGGGGGGAGTTTTTAGAAAGTTTTAGAAAGGAAGGGGAGATTTTAGAGGGGGACTTATATTTCAACCCAAATTTTTTGGGGAAAATTTCGATTTTTTGGGGAAAAAAAATTCGAAAAAATAGATGTTTTTGGAAAAAAATTCAAGAAATTTTCAATTTTTTCTCTGAAAAATGGTTTGAAACAGCATTTTTTCGCTTAAAAATAGCAAATTTCGTTAAAAACACAAAAATTCACTATAAAAATCCATATTTTATGGAAAAATACACCCCAAGAAAAAAAATTTTCCCTTGAGGAGGGGGAGGGGCTATTTAGAGGGGGGATTTATTTCTCAATACCCCCTCTAGAGGGGGGAGTTTTTAGAGGGGGGACTTATTAGAGGAAATATGGTAATCACTTCTATTAGATCCCAAAAACTCGGGCCCCCAAATGTCGGATAGTCATTCTATTGCTGATAAAAAAATTACAAAATTTACCGCATTTTTTTAGCTATTTTATGCCTGAAGTAGGGGAGGGATATGTATTAAATAGAAAGGGAACTTATTAGTTTGACCCAAAATTGTTGATTTTTGCAATTTTTTATTTGTATATTTTGAAATTTTCTTCCACCATGTCATAAATAAAAAAACATATATAAATTTTTTTCCATAAATATACAATCTTAATTTTTATTTCAATAATTGTTGATATCTTTTTTTATTTTTTTCAAAGTTTTTAAATACTTAAAAGCGTTATTTAAAACCGGATAGGCCAGTTCATTTTTAAATTTACAATAACATAAAAAATAATAATTTTTTGTTATAATTTTTAAAATTTTATTTTATTTTTTAATTAGTGTTAAAATTAAAAAAAAAAATTAAATTATTTTTTAAATTTTATTTTGAATTTTGAATTTTGAATTAATATTAATCAATTTTTTAGAGGTTTTAATTCGAACAATTGTTTGTACGCAACCGTGCTGAGTGTTGTGGTTTTGATCGAGGCGTTTATTTTTGGATTTCTTGAACTGGCTTGCTACCCCAACAAATTGTATCTGGAAAATGTGGATGCCAACGCAATTTTAAACCAAAATGATGAGGAAAATGGCAAAAAGTGGATGATAGCCATAATTTTAAACAATGTAAAAAATAATTTTTAAAAATCTTAAAATTTTAAATTTTAATTAGGGCTCGGCCTCAGCCCCGGTCCTGTCCTTTATTACCCGAGAAATCCCAATTCCCCGCCAACCATTTTTGGCAAAATTCCATCTGCAACCCCTGCGCCGGAAAAAAACGAGGATGGAGGCGAGGAATGGTTGGCTGGAAATGAACCCTATTTTGAAATATTATTTGTTTGTTTAATATAAAAATTTAAGTTAATTAAAATTGGAGGGCGAAATTGGATTTTTAAAATTTTTCTCATTTTTAACAAATTTTAGGTTCCTTTACTTTATTTTTATTTCCTTTAATAAAAAGAATTAAATAAGAAATATCTTTTAAAAAATATTAAATATTTTACATTTGTAAGTTTTTTCCACCTTAATTTTCAACCACCCCTGAGATAATTGAGAGGAGGGTTGATTTACCAAAATCGCAAAAAAACATGAAAGGAAAGTATTGTAAAATTGTAATAATTTTTAATTAATGAGATGAACATAAAAGCGAAAACATAAAAGCAAGGATTTGTGAGAAATCTGCATACCGTATTTCTTTGAAAAAGTTTCCGGGGGATTTTAGAGAAGGACTTATTTTTCAAAACCCTTTCTAGAAGATGGACTCTCATTCAAGTGAAAGGTAAATTAAAAAGAATTTTTTTTTTGAAAAAAAATCTATGTTAATTTTGCAATTTATCAGAGCCAACTTGAAAATTTTTGAAAAAATGCTAAAAAATTATTTGTTAATTTTGCAATTTATTTAATCAGATCCAACTTTCCACACAAATCTGGTTGGTCCTCTTCGTCCTTTTCAACTGTTTTTGCTACGTGCTAATGCTCGTGTGCACGTTGAAAATCACAAAATACATCAACAAGCATCTGACTGGAACGATGGACAAAAGCAAGCTGGAAATTCAACGCCAAATCTCACGGACATTGATTCTTCAAGTAATTTATAATTTGTATGATCTCTTACAAAATTCAAATTTTTTGCAAAAAAAAATTCTATTTAAGTAGTACAGAAAATCTTACCATCACAGGTGGGCAGCCCCCTAAAATTCAAAAATTTTTGCGCTACCCCCCTTATTGTTAGCTCAAAATGTTGCGCGACACTCCCCTCCCAAATTTCAGAAAATTTATGCGACCTCCTTCCTTATGATCTTGACCTCTTCGAGTAAGGAGTCCGATAGTGCCGATAGGCGCCATCAGGAGAATTTTTGATAAAATTAGTGAATTTTCTACTGGAAAATTGATTTTTTTCTTTCTAAAAATTTTGAACGACCTACTCTCGCGCTTTTGTACACCCTGTCACCGCAGCCCCTCCCTCCCCGGCGAAAGGGGACAAGAATTGAGGGCTAACCCTCGTACAAATAGAGAGTTGTATTATTTTCCAGTGAAAATTTTCTCGAAATTAAAATCATTTTATTAAAAAAATTTTAAATGATTTTTTGTATAAATTACCAACCCATGGAGAGGGGCTTACAAATATAGAGGGAACGTATTTCCTCTTTTTTATTTACTATACTATACATAAAATTAGCTTCAAAATACTGTATTTTGTCTAATTTCTAACACTTTGCCTCAAATTTCTTACATTAAGGGTAGGGGCAGATATTGAAAATTTCTCTATTCGGAAACGTTCAGCAATATCATAAAAACAAAATTTAAAAATTAAATTAAATATTAAATTCAAATAAAAATAATAGAACAATCAATTATTTAAAAATTAAATTTTCTAAAAATTAAATTAAATAAAAATAATAGAAAAATTAATTATTTAAAAATTAAATTTTCTAAAAATTAAATTTAAATAAAAATAATAAAACGATTAATTATTTAAAAATTAAATTTTCTGAAAATTAAATTCAAATAAAAATAATAGAAAAATTAATTATTTAAAAATTAAATTTTCTAAAAATTAAATTCAATTAAATATAATAGAACAATTAATTATTAAAAAAAATAAATTTTCTAAAAATTAAATTTAAATAAATATAATAGAACAATTAATTATTTAAAAATTAAATTTTATAATTTTTTTTTATAATATTATTTAGTTAATTATTTAAAAATTATTTTAAAAAATAAATGTTCTAATTTTTTTTTAATATTATTTAATTAATTATTTAAAAATTAAATTTTCTAAAAATTGGGCAGCCATTCCGTGCATAATCATCACACTTTGTTTTATAAACGGCTCCACGCTCTCGCTGTTCACCAACACCAGCCAGCAAAGCGTTCTGTTCATCGAAATGCTGTTGAGCGTCGGGTTGAACTGGTTGCCCGTGCTGAACCCCTTCGTCACCATTTTCACTGTCTACGAGTATAGGTGCAAAAATTTACAAAAAATAAAGCTAAATTAAAAAATTAAATATACTGTATTTTCAAGTTAGCAACCATTGCGAAGCTAATTTAATGCGAAGCTACATTCATTGAGAAGCTAATTTTTTTACAATTGCTTTTTGTGTAAAAAGCTGTTATTAGAATTTGCAATTATTGAAAAACTTTATTTTACAATTTTATTTTTTAACCCTTTTACAAAGTTTACATTAGTTTACATTCTCTCCCAAGTTTTAAATAGAAAAAATTAAATAAAATTAAAATTAAAATAATAATAATACCTATAATAAAATAAAATTAAATTAAAATTAAATAAAATTAAAATAATAATTTAATTGTTTAGGCAATGTTTGCTCCGGGTTTATTGTTGCAAATTGCTGCTAATGAGGACGAATCAAGTTGTAGTTCAACCGGTTACAGCAGTACCCGGAACAGTTACAATCCGACACGATCAAAACGCTTAAAATATCATATTTCCTCTAATTATCGCCCCTTCCTAATTTCCGCCCCCCCCCCTCTAATTTCCGCCCCCCCCCCCTCCAGCGGGTATTGAAAAATTTCCACCCGGGGTGATAATTAGAGGAAATACGGTATATAAAAAATTATTTTGATTTATATCATTGTCCATAATTTGATAACAAACAGTCCATAAATCAAAAAATTTGTTATTGTAAAAAAAATATTAAAAATATATGTAAATGTTAACTTTTATCAAATTAAAAAATCATTTTATTTTTGACCAAAAAGTCTAATTTGAATTTATTTTTTTCGCATACATTATTTCGGATCCTACTTTTCAAGACCTCGACAGAAGAATGGAAAAATTTGGAAAATAAATGGGAAAAATTGACTTTTTGGCCAAAAAATTGGCTTTTTGGGCCAAAAATGTGCGATTTTCTTTGGAAATTCACAATTTTCACAAAACACTGAAAATTAATGGGAATTGGTCCAATTTTGTCATAAATTTTTATTTCGTTAATACCGAATTTCCTCTAATAGAACCACGCTCCAATTGAACCCCCCCTCCAATAGAGCCCCCCTCCAGGGGTATCGAAAAATAGAGCCCCCCTCCAATTGAACCCCCTCCAATTGAACCCCCTCCAATAGAGCCCCCTCCAATTGAACCCCCCTCCAATAAAGCCCCCCTCTAATTAAATCCCCTCCCTGTTCATTTGGTTCGTTCAGTTGCCCGATTCCGAGCCGTGCCCATTGCGTGTGGTCCATCCGCCCACCGGGGAGGAGTTCGCCTTGGGCTGTGGCATATGTCGAAATTTGCGCACCTTTTGATCTGATCAACCTACGAATTGTTCATCCCAACACAAAATGTGTTCCAAAATGATCTCATTGCCATGAAAATTTTGAAAATTTTTATATTCAATAGACCAAATTCACACTGCAAATTATTTTTTCTCCAATCAACAGTTTTCCCGATAAAATCGAAAAGAATTTATTTATATTACTATTAATATATATATATATTTGCTTCAAAATGATCAAAATGAGTTGTCAAGGGAGGAAATGGTCCATAAGGAAAAGAATTTATAAATTAGTTAAAGCAAATTAAAAATTTGCTCCTTTTCAATTTGAGCAATGCTGCAGGGCTGCCCGGGATTCCCGGAAACCGGGATTTTCCCGGTTTTTTGAGTACCCAGTCCCGGTGTTTCGATCCCGGATATTCGGAAATTTTTTACACCCCTAAGAATCGCAAAATTCTAAAAAAATTTCATGAAACTTTTGAAGGAATCGCTCATTTTTTGTCCAAAAATGCTAATTTTTCTCATTAAAATGTTCAAATTCTTTGAAAATTTATGAATCCAAACAATTAATTTTTTGAAAAATTTAAATTCCACCGATTTTCGGGTACTAGTCTATTAACGGAGGG
>JAQIYK010001146.1:0-10634 GCA_034700465.1 Rotylenchus robustus | reverse complement strand
TCGGGGCGATAATTAGAGGAAATACGGTAAAAGTTTAAATCTATTTGTGAAAGTAATCGAGTGGGAGTTTGTGGGTTGAGTTTAATTTTTTCCAAATACATTAAACAAAAAGTCATACTTTTTCATTTTCTTTAATTTTATGATTTTATTTGCTTTTTTTAGGTATACGCCAGATGATGATGGTGGCTCGCCAATCACACATTATGTTGTGGAAAAGCAGGAGGGTGACGGTGGACGGTGGGTGCCATGCGGCGAGACGCCGGACACTTCATTGCGTGTTAACCGCCTCATCGAGGGCAAGGAGTACAAGTTCCGTGTCAAAGCGGTCAATCGACAGGGCGAGTCCAAGCCACTCACCATGGACCATTCCATAATTGCCAAGAACCCGTGGGAGACACCTGGAAAGCCCCAAGACGTGAAGGTAGGCTGATAAATTTTATTTTTAGGTCGATAAAATCACTGGATTTTCACGATTTATAAATATAAATTTTTTAGGTGGTGGACTGGGACAAGGACCACATGGACCTGGAATGGAAACCGCCAATCACAGACGGTGGTGCGCCAATTGACGGCTATGTTATCGAGAAGAAAACGCGCACCGGACCGTGGACACCGTGCGCCCAAGTTCAAGGCCCCCAGTGCAAGGGCACCGCGGATGGACTGATTCCAGGCGAGGAGTATCAGTTTCGGGTCAAGGCGGTCAACAAAGCCGGCGAGGGCGAACCTTCGGATCCAACTGAACCGAAACGTGCAAAGCCTCGCAATTTGGCACCAAAACTGAACCTGAACTCGCTGCCGGACATCCGCGTGCGGGCCGGACAACCCATCAACATCAACGCGGAGTTTGAGGGGGAACCGGCACCAACCGCCTCATGGACCATCAACGGAAAGCCCTTTGAGGGCACCGGACACGCGGATTTGGAGAACAAGGAACATCTGAGCAGCATCAGCATTCCATCCTCCGAACGTTCAGACAGCGGAATTTACGCCATCACTGTGCAAAATGAAAACGGCGTAGACACCGCGCAATGCAAAGTCACCGTGCTGGACGCGCCCGGACCACCCATTGGACCGCTGCAAGCGCGCAACATCCACAAGGAAGGATGCACGCTAAGTTGGAAGCCACCAGAAGATGACGGTGGTGCGCCCATTGTTGGCTACGTAGTAGAAAAGATGGACACATCGCGCGGGACATGGCAAGAAGTTGGACAGTTTCCGGACTGCGAGGCGCGTGTCACCAGACTGACGCCAGGCAAGAAGTACATGTTCCGAGTGAAGGCAATAAACGTTTACGGAGAGAGCAAGCCGCTCGAGGGTGACAAGGAGATCCATGCCAAGAATCCGTTTGACGTGCCGGATGCACCAGACGCGCCTGACATCATTGACTACGATGAACAACGCATCGACGTGGCATGGAAGCCGCCCGCCGGCGATGGCGGCGCCCCGATCAAGGAGTACATCGTGGAGAGGCGCGAAAAGGGATCGCCCAGTTGGATTGAAGTTGGCCACACGCCTGGAACATCCATGTCCTGCACCGGGCTGCGCAATGGGCAGGAGTACGAATTCCGCGTGATTGCAGTCAACGAAGCCGGGCCATCTCTTCCATCAGCACCGTCCGCCTCCCAAATATGCAAAGCACGCTTCTTGAAGCCGCAGATCATCACGGCGCAACGCAAATGGAAGGTTCGGGCTGGGAACACGCTAACATTGGACGTCTTATTCGTTGGAACTCCGGACCCATCCGTTGGATGGGTGAAGGCAGGCGGCGCTGGAACATTACCACCGGAACTCATTGTCGATGTACGCCGTCCCGGCAACACCTCCATCTTCTTCCCATCCGCCAAACGCTCTGACACAGGCGCCTACGAGCTCCGGTTAAAGAATGAAGTGGGCGAAGCGGAAGGAACCTTTGAAGTACTTGTCCAAGACCGACCTGCACCACCGAAGGGTCCGCTTGGAGTTGACAATATCACACGTGACTCCTGTACACTCTCGTGGAAGGCGCCAGAAGACGACGGCGGATCTCCGATCACCAACTACGTGGTGGAACGTCGCGATGTTGGGAGCCAAGTGTGGGTGCCAGTCTCAAACTTTGTTGCTGGCATTACTTGCAGCGTGCCAAAACTACAGGAAGGCCATGAGTACGAGTTCAGAGTTTGCGCGGAGAACGCCTTCGGCCGCTCGGACCCACTGAACACTGACTCATCTGTGTTGGCCAAGGACCCATTCGGAACGCCGGGCAAGCCGGGCCGACCCGAAATCACCGACCACGACAACAACCACATCAGCTTGAAATGGACACCGCCAGCGGACAGCGGCGGCTCCCCAATCACACACTACGATGTGCAACGGAAGGACCAGAAGACCGGGCGGTGGGTGAAGGTGAACACGCATCCGGTGTATGACTGCGAGTACACTGACGAGCGCGTGCAACCCGGCCATGGGTACGAGTACCGCGTGCAGGCTGTGAACAAAGCCGGCCCAGGCAAACCATCTGACCCCAGCGATCTGGCGTGGGCCAAGCCAAAGTTTGAGGCGCCCCGCTTCGAGCTGGACATCGACGGGAAAGAGGTGCGCGTGCGCGCCGGACAACCGCTGGATCTGTCCATTCCGTACATTGGCTCACCGCAACCGGAGATTACGTGGCACAAAGATGGCCAAGAGATGAGCGGAATCCAAACAACGTCGGCAATCACACGCTTGTACATTCCGGAAAGCAAAAGGTCCGACTCCGGGCAGTGCCGCATCGTGGCAACAAACGAGAAGGGCCGCGCCGAGGCACGTGTTCTAATCTCCGTGGTGGACCGGCCTGGACCGCCCGAAGGACCCATCACCTATCCAGCTACAACAAAGTAAGGAAAAAGTTCGAAAAATATATTACTGTATTTATTCATCTTTTACCGTACTCCTATTTATGTGTTTTAGGCGATCAGTCACGTTGTCCTGGCGACCGCCTAAAGATGACGGCGGAGCGGATCTGAGCGGCTACCGTATTGAGTACAAAGAGCTGGGCGCCCGCGATTGGGAGCGCGTTCCGGAGAATGTGACGCTGCTGAACTACACCGTGCGGAATCTGGAGAAGGGCAAACAGTACCAGTTTCGCGTGTTCGCCGAGAATATGGTTGGAGTGAGCGAGCCGCTGAACGGAGATCCAGTGACTGCCAAGGATCCATTCGGTGAGACATAAACTGCCGTATTTCCTCTAATTATCGCCCCCTCCTAATTTCCGTTCCACTCTAATTTCCGCCCCCTTGAGGGGGTATTGAAAAATTTCCGCCCTCCCTCCCTCTAATTTCCGACCCCTTCCAATTATTATTCCGCCCGGGGCGATAATTAGAGGAAATACTGTTTTCTTTGTACTACTGTAGTAACTCTGAGTAAAAAATTACCACAACATACTTGATTAGAAAAACGGAATATTGACAATTTTTATGTAATATTTCTCTAAAAATTCCTATTATTATTATTCCAAATTTTATAACAAAAAAATATTTTTAGCTAATTTCTATAAAAAAAATTTACACAAACTATCTTAATGAGTTTATTGCCATTTTTAATCATTTTAAAATTTAACCAGACCCTCCTGGTCCGCCCAGCACACCGGAAGTGACAGCATACGACTCGAACATGGTGGCGCTGAAGTGGCATCCGCCCCGGGACGACGGTGGCTCTCCGGTGACCGGTTACGTGGTTGAACGCTTCGAGAAGCGCGGCGGCGGCGACTGGGCCCCGGTCAAGGGCCTTGGCCTAGTGCCCATCACATCAGCCAACGTGACCGGACTCGCGCAGGGCGAAACGTACCAATTCCGCGTTCGAGCAGTTAACGCTGCAGGAGAAGGTCCGCCAAGCGGTGCATGCGAACCGGTGGAGTGCCGACCGTTCGTTGGTGTGCCCGGTCCGCCGGAGAAGCCGCGCATCGGCAAAGTCACCAAACACACGGTGGACCTGAGCTGGATTCGCCCGCTGCATGACGGCGGTGCACCCATCGACGGATACGTGGTGGAGCAACGCAAGCAGGGCGACGAGGACTGGACCCGTGCGAACACGGGTATTCCTGGCGCAAAACTGGTCAGGGACACGCGTTGCACCGTGGAAGGTCTTCCTGAAAAAGAGCACTTCGAGTTTCGCGTCCGCGCCGTCAACAAAGCTGGCGAAGGCGAACCGTCCAAGCCGTCCGCGCTGGTGTTCACCACCGACCAGCCAGGACGACCGATATTTGACTTGTCCGGGCTGAAGGACATCACCGTCCGCGCGGGCGAAACAATTACCTTCACGCTACCGTACACTTCTGGCGGTCTAAAGCCCAGCGTGGATGTGCTGAACGCGGGCAAAACCATTTTTGATGATGAGCGCACAACAATTCAAGTAGACGACGATCAAATTGTGTTCACTACGCTAGCCTCCAAGCGAACGGATGCCGGACCTTACAAGGTGGTGGCACAGAATAGACATGGCAAAGACACCGCCAAACTGAACGTCAACGTGCTGGACGTGCCAGGCAAGCCGTCCGGACCTATCATGTTCTCAGAGGTGGGCGGTGAGGCATGCACCGTGCACTGGAGTCCACCCAAAGATGATGGTGGCTCTCCGGTTACAAACTACGTTGTGGAGCGGAAGCCAGCGCGCGGCGGTGACTGGGAACGCGTTGGTGCGCCCGCGGGACTATCGCTAAGGGTACGCGGACTGACTAATGGAGAGCGCTACGACTTCCGCGTACGGGCAGAGAATCAGTTTGGAGTGGGCGAGCCGCTGGACGCGGACGAGTCTCTGCTGGCCAAAGCACCGTTCGACGTGCCCGGGCCGCCTGGTCAACCGGAGCCTTTGCACACCTCCTACGACTCCATCACGCTGCAATGGACACGGCCGTTGCGCGACGGTGGTGCGCCAATAACTGGCTACGTGTTGGAGAAGCGCGAGCATGGCACCAACGCACCGTGGGAGAAGGCCGCGTTTGGCAACATTCCGGACACACGCTACAAGGTGACGGGTGTGAAGCCGTCCCATACATATGAGTTCCGCGTCGCGGCGCTTAACGCAGCCGGCCAAGGCGAGTGGAGCGAGAATTCGGTGCCCATTGTGGCGGCACCGTCCGCCTGCAAGCCGATCATCTCGCTGGGCATGTTGGCGCGCGACATGACGGTGATGGTGGGCGAACCGGCCAAACTGCTGGTGCCGTACGCTGCCAGTCCACGGCCGGAGATCACATGGAGCAAGAATGGAATACCGCTGGATGCGAGAGATCGCGCGGAGATTGAAAGCAATGGTATATGTTATATTCAAATTAAAAATGGAGTTGGATGTCCCAACCTAAAATGGATCACCTCCAGAACCAAATTCTAGAACAGTGCTGTTCCTCGGCAAATATCAGCTCCGGCTCAGGGCTCCAATTTTTTCAAATTTTGGCTCCGGCTCCGGAGCTGGCTCCGGAACCGGCTCCCTCAGTTCCGGTAAATTCGATTTTTAGGGGTCATTTTTCTCAAAAATTCCATTTTTTGTGGTTGTATTTTTAAGTTTTTCATATAAAAAAGCATTTCTTAGGCTATTTTTGAGCGAAAAAATGAAATTTTGGATGTTATTTGAGCCAAAAATTCACTTCTAACAAATTAAAATTTTCAATTTACCGGAGTTTGCTTCGGAGCGGCTCCGACCCCAAAACTTTTTGGCCCCAGCTCCGGCTCCAGGCTCCGGCTTTTTTAAATTTCAGCTCCGGCTCCGGAGCCGGAGCCCGGAGCTGGCACAGCACCTCTAAAATAGAAAACAGACCGAGTCAGTTTTTTGACTTTTCGAGCCGGTTGTTTCGAGTTTTTATTCGAAAAAGCCGACCAAACCTTTTTAAATTTTTATGAGTTTTCTTTGATTACGAGTAACTTACCAATTTTATTTAAAAAACTGTCTAATCGATCTCTTTGTTTAGACTTTCTCACCCAATTGAGCTATCAAAAATGCGAGCGCGAAGACACAGGAACATACTCAATCAAAATTGAGAACGATTTGGGCTCAGACTCGGTGGACTTGCGGTTGAAGGTAGTGGATCGACCATCGCCTCCGGAAGGTCCGCTCGACGTGGACGACATCGGGCCGGAGTCGTGCCGTTTGGCGTGGAAGCCACCGCGTGACGATGGCGGATCGCCGGTGACCAACTACGTGATCGAAAAGTGTCGGGTTGGACCGGGCGAAGACAACTGGGAACGACTGAGCTCATTTGTGCGCAACACGCACACTTTGGTATCAAATCGAATTAAATTGAAAAACAAATTTAAAAAAATAAACATAAAATGCAAATTTGGATAAAAATTTTGTTTATAGTGATAGAATAAAACCCCGTAAAGCCTGAAATGTAAGGTCGGAGGCGATGATAAAACGCCTAGTACTTCGGTGCGGACGGCGGGGGAGAACTTTGAGAGCTCTGGGATAATGTGCCACCGTAGCTCAATGGTAGAGCTGTCCCCGGAAAAGATGGTTGTGGGTTCGAGTCCCACCGGCGGCCAAAATTTTTCCATCTCTCTACATTATACAAAAATCCAAACTTTTTTGTTCCAGAAGACAAAAAATATATATATTTTTGTTCCAGGTATCAGGCCTCATCGAAAATGAGAGGTACAAGTTCCGCGTGCTGGCCGAGAATCAGTACGGCTTGTCGGATCCGCTCGAGCTGCCCGACCCAATTGTTGCCAAGTACCAGTTCTCGGTGCCGGATCGCCCGGACAAGCCAACGGTGCGTGACTTCGACCGCAACTGGGCATTCGTCCAATGGGAACCGCCGGCCAACAACGGAGGCTCCAAAATACTCGGCTACAACATACAGTACCGGGACCAGCACTCTCACAAATGGGTTCAGTTTTGTTGTTAATTTATGGAAATTTTTTAGGTGTGTTTATCCCCTTCTTAGTGTCTAACCAGCATTTGCTTACAGTATTTATCTATTTATTGTAAAGATTAATGTGCCGTAGGATTGTTCTGTGGGTTATTTTATTAGGTAAGTTACTTGAAATATGGGATAGATTACGGGGTACAAAAACATGTGCAATAGTTTATTATTGTAATGTACAGTTTGTTCCATAAAGTAATTTTTTAAGCTTTTCCCATACAAATCAGGTTTGTAACGGGACAAGAAAAATTTCGGGATCGGGATTCGGGACGGGACATCGAAAAAATCGGGCTCGGGATTCGGGGCGAGAAAAAGGTCGGGATTCGGGATTCGGACATCGGGATTCGGGTGTCCCTTTACAACCCTGGCTTGCACTCCCCATCCTTCCTCGTCCTCCTGATTTCGTTGGTTCTGGTCCCCGTCCTCCCCCATCTTTCTCCTCTTTCTCTCTGTGCTGTCCTTCCGATTTCCTTCCGGTTGAGCTATGGGAAATTGGAATATATATGCGGTGGTTGCCGAGACAGGGCGAGCCTGTCTCTGCTCTCTCTACCCACTCTCTCTCTCTCTATCTCTCTCCATTTCTTATACTATCTTCCATCTTCCTCGTCTCTCTCTCAACTTTTTCCTGAACTATTTTTCTACTTTTTTTCTCTCTGTTCCCCTTCACGTGGGACAAAAAACGTTTTGCCGCCCTCTTCCCCTCCTCCTCCTCTTCACCAAGAAGGACTTATCTCCCACTTCCCCGGCTTTTCCTTCGTCCTTATATCTCTTCCGCAAGCGTTTATTTATTGCTTGCCGCTCTGTGTGTGGAGGTAAAGGAAAGGAAGAGAGCCGAAACGCGGAGCACAAATCCCCTCGGGCTGAAGAGCACCACCCCCCAACCCCAACCCCAACCAGGACGTTGGTCCAGTCAGCACTTCGCCTCGTCTTTTTGGTCCATTTTCGATTATTACTGTCCTATGATATCATACCTTTTA
The DNA here is from genome assembly GCA_034700465.1 of Rotylenchus robustus. NCBI lineage: Eukaryota > Metazoa > Nematoda > Chromadorea > Rhabditida > Hoplolaimidae > Rotylenchus > Rotylenchus robustus. The sequence continues at coordinate 2,789 of JAQIYK010001146.1, read as the reverse complement.
CCAATTCTGTGACTTCAAATTGTTGCTGAACCACCTCTTCAGAAGTCGACAATGTCCGTCTACCGTTCTCGACACTTGCCAGGGTAAGGGTATACTGTATCTTGCCAGGGTAAGGGTATACTGTATCTTGCCAGGGTAAGGGTATACTGTACCTTCATTTTTGCTTACCGTACCAAACCAAAAGTATACTGTAGTTTTCCTTTTTCACTTATCTTAGAGATTTGGCCAGTATTGTCCTTCTTTGCTTAACGTATTCGGAATATTGTCAGTGTATGGGTTTACCGTGTTTTCTTTCTTTGCTCACCATACTCGACACTTACCAGGGTAAGGGTATACTGTATTTTACTTTTTGGTGTTTTTTTAAAAATACACTTGCTAGACAATGGTATACTGTGCTTGTGTGAAAAATGAGAAATGTGCTATAGGGCCAAAAATTGGATAAAAGAAGCAGTGAGTGAGTGAATGAGTGTTGTTGATCACACATCGTAGGGTATTTTCGGTTCAGTTTCACACCCTCAAGGCATATAATCTCATCTTATCCCCTTCTCACCTTTCTACTCCATTTTTCTCTCTGAACTCTCTTCAGTTTTCACACTATTTTTGCCCTTCCAGCGACTTCTTTCAATTCATCTCCTTTCTGCAGCCTCTAAGGCAATAAATTTTCCAGCTCCCCCCTATCCTTTCCCCCCTTCCCCCTCTAACCCACCCTTCGTCTTGAGTTCGTCCCCCGCCGTCTTTTTGTCCTTCTATCTTCCGCGTAATTCAATCCCCTGCAATTTTCGCCAAATCTCATCCTCCCCCCTCCCCCAACCATTCGCCTTCGTCCCCCCGGCGGAAAGGGAACAGTCGAAACTTTCTCACCACTTGACACTTACTTTGCTCTCAATCTTCATCGGAATCGGACTAACTCGATGGGGCGAGACGGATGAGAAGCAGCACAAACATTCATTCTCATGATAATGATGATGATGATGAAGATGGCCCATTCCCTCCCAAACGACTTATGTGGGCCTCAAAAGAGTGTCCCAACAGTGTCGTCTACTCCTTCCAATTCCGACCCAGTACAATCCCACTGTGGTACACCACATTGGGAAAAGGCTGAGATCGGGCCAATTTTTTCTTGGCCCGGCCCGGCCCGATTTTTTCGGGCCCATTTTTTTCCGGGGGCCGCTTCATGATGGGCCCGGCCCGGGCCGGGCCGGTCCGATTCGGCCCGGTGAAATTTCCGGACCAAAAATTTTCCAATTTTTTTAAATTAAAGTAAAAAAAAAATTAAAAAATTAAAGTTAATATTTACGGAAAAGTGTTTTCACACTTATTACTCATCAGGCAAAATCAAACAATGTTTGATAAAAGAAAAATTTTAAAATATATATAATTTACAAGCTCTTCAATTTAATTATTTTTGAATATAAAAATTTAATTTTCCTATTAAACCTTCCTTTTTATTCTTTTTACTTCCTTCCCCAACCACCCCGCCCCGACCGGGCCGGCCCCGAGCCGACTACCCCCCTCAAAACCCTCGGCCCGGCCCAGCCCAGCCCGGCTCTGGCCGGGCCGGCCCGATCTCAGCCCTGGCTACACCACCTCCCCAGTGACGTTAGTGTGTATACTGTATACCTTGTACCAGGGTTGCCGCGAGTCTAGAAAAATCTCGAGTCGAGTTTGAGTTTTCCGAAAATTTCAAATTTGAGTTTCGAGTTTCAAGTCGAAAAAAACCTCGAGTTTCGAGTTCGAGTCGGCAACCCTGCGCTGTACATATAGTTTATTCAGAGGTACAGTGCACCCCAGTATACCGTACTCCAATGTAGTAAGACTTGATTCAACTTTCCTGAAGTTTGTGGTGGATCTCACACTTCAGTTTTGGGTCCCGTAACCCATAAATCTTTGGGCCTATTCCCGAGACACCACCACATCATCTCGACCAATTTGCCCCATTCTCCCCTCTCTCCCGACCACATTCATCACCCCCAATTCCATCCTCATCATCATCCCATCCCATCCATCCCACCCCTGCGGGTGGCATGTGTCCTCCTCCGTGCCTTTAAATTATCTTCCAAATCCGCTTTTGCTTTTGCCGCCCGAAGAGTAATTTTTTGGTGGTGGCCAAAACAGCAAAATTGGGACAGATGGGACGAGTAGGACGACAACGATCTCTCCACCCGGGCCAAATTGGCCCCGGAACCGTGTTTCCCCTTCCCCGGGCCAAGGGCTCACTGCTGATGGTGTTTTTTGGGTCGGAGACTGACACTGACTTCTCCTGAAGCTTCTCCTTCCCGGCATTTCGCCGGGATGGGCACCATTGTTATTCGCACCCGCCCCCCAAATTTGGCATTTTGAACACATCAATTTTCAAATTCAACTTTGGGTGTCCTTTTATTTCTGAACCAAACAGATATAGGCGGCAACTCTTTTTAGGTGTCCTAGTTGCATATGTTTTGAGGTGCAAAATGTTGTAGGGAAAATGTTGCGCAACATTACAAACAAAAAACAATTTGTTAAGGGTACTGTTCTGTTAACGGGGGGGGGAGGCAAAGCCAAAAAATGTATTGTGCCCCCCGTTAAAAGTTTGCCCCCTACGTTAACAGAATATAGTACCTTGTTAAGCAACACTAATTTGTTCGCGCCATGTTTAACATGGTTGCGCAACCATTGTTTTGCACTACTTATAGGTGTATAACATGTTGCACAACAAACTGCCAGGTTATGGTCAAATGTAGAGAGATGGAAAAATGTTGGCCGCCGGTGGGACTCGAACCCACAACCATCCTTTCCGGGGACAGCTCTAC
>JAQIYK010001145.1:0-10636 GCA_034700465.1 Rotylenchus robustus | reverse complement strand
CCTTCATTGGATTCGGTCGTTTCAAACTCAACTACCTCCCCCATTAAAATACCTATTTTTCCCCGGCTAGTGGATTAATCAATAATATCGATTTTTATTTCACAATTATTTTATTTTAATGTTACCGCTTATAAGTATTTTATTTCACAAATTTCAACAATCGATGCACATAATTGACCAAAAATGGAATAAATAAACAGAAAACAGTTCTCCTCTCCCGCCGCCGATGATCAGCGATCAATTTTTGTTTGTTTACTCCGTCCATTTTTCATTTCTTTCTGTTTTTCTCGCCCATAAAAACAAGGGACTTCATCCTTTTGTGTTTCTTCCCAAAAATTAATTTCTCGCAAATTCTATCAGTCCCAACTCCCAAATCAGTCAGCCACATTATTTTCACCACAAAACATTAATTGATGATTTCTGATTATGTTAAATAATGCAAGCAAATTTTTATTTTTAATATTCAATGAATATTTTGTATATCAATAAATGCATTTTTTGTATAATTGAATATCTTAGAATATCAGATCTTTGTGGACAGGGTTGTGAAAATCAGAACAAATAGTAAACACCAAAAAATTCGAAAAATATTAATAAAAAATTCGAAAAATTATTAATAAAAATTCGAAAAATTATTAATATTAAATTTGAACGATAAAATATGCGTTTGAATTGAAATATAATTTGGATTCCAATTAATATTTGTTTTTTGTTTTGGTTTTCTCACCTTTCTTTTTCATCAGAATAACAAACCCTTCTGCTTCTCTGCCTTTCTGCTTCTCTCTCTCTCCTCTTTTCCTTCCACCAATTTCATCACAAATAATCGATTCCTCCCAATGTTTTCCTCCCCAATGAATTAATATTTTCTTTATCTAATGTTGCTTCTACTCTTTCTTACACAACTATTGGTCCAAGTCCAAAGTCCATTCGTCACACTGCCCAAAACAAATAATTAATTAATTCATTATATAAACGAATTTAATTTATCATCAAAAAAACATAACAATATTTTGGTTCTTTTAATAAATATAAAACGTAAAAATTTTATGTGACTTACATAAATTAAAATTGAATAAAAAATAATCTCTGGTCAAAAAATCTCTTTTATTATTTCCAATTGTATTTCTTTCTCCAATAAAGCCTTCCAGCTTCCAAGAGCAGAGAAGAAAAACACATATAAAAACAATAATAAATTTTTAAATTATTTCAATCTTATTAATGTCCAATAATCCGTACATTATTTTTTGGTTATTTTTAGAAGATATAAATATTTTCCAATTCAAAATGACTCTTCGCCCTTTGCCCGCCGATGTTCACCACAGCTTTTTGGAGCGATTCAAGCAGACAGAAGCAGTTGCCTTCTACCTGGGACTGTTGGTCATTCAGCCGATCCTTCAATTGGTCATCTTCATTTTGCTCGCTTCACTGCCAATGTTTTGGTAAAAACAGAAATAAAAATTATAATAATAAAAATAAATAAAAAATTGTTAATAATTCAACAATTTGAAGAAAAATTAGTTGATAACTTTTTTATTATAATTAATTTTAAAAATAATTGTTTAATTAAATATTAATCATGTTAGTAATAATTATTTTAATTTTACATAGAATCTTTTTTTTGTTAAAAAATCTAAATATACCACTTATGCAACTACTGCAAACTGTACTTATGTAACTGTGTGTGTTGTGTAACTGTACTTATGCTTTTTGCAATTTTTAAATATATTATTTGAGATAAATACACCTAAAAATTACAAAATATTTTGCTCAACAAATATTTTAAGTAATTAATTAAATTGTTTATTTTAAAATATGATAGAACTATCGTTTCTTCTATTTTAACTTAAAAAATTATGTTAATTAAATTGAATCGACAATTAAATATTTTGGAAATAATTTCCTTCCTTTTATACTTTATTTCCTTTTTTAATTTCTTTCCTTTTTTCTTTATTTCCTTTTTACTTTCCTTCCTTTTTTTACTTAGGTTGTCCTCGGCCGTCTATTTGATTTGGTACATCTACGACTTCAACGCGTTTCGGAATGGAGCACGTTTCAACGAAAGCATTTACAATTGGAGCATTTGGAAACATTTGGCCAACTTTTTTCCCGTCGAAGTGGTCAAAACAGCGGAAATTCCGCCGGATAGAAATTACATTTTCAGGTAAAAAGCATAGAAATTTTTATAGAAATATTTTTAATTATTAGCTATTATAATTTTACGTGAAAATAATTATCAAAATACACTTTATTTTATATAATTTTTGCAAATATTTCATTATTATTGATAATTATCCATATATTAGTTTATATATTTTTGAAATTAATTATTCACATTTTATTTTTTAAGTTTACTTTTATATTTTAGTGCCCATCCCCATGGCATTCTGGGGACATCGAGCACAATTTTGTTCTGTACCAATGGTCTCAACTTTGCCGGCCTCTTCCCCGGCATTAAATTGCACCCCGTCACGTTGGGTCTCAACTTTTGGATTCCGCTTCGACGCGAACTCATTTTGGCATTACGTAAGACAATTTATTTTATTGTTTGAATTTTTAAATTAAACGGGTGTCGCTGTCGAACACGAGAATTTCAAAGTGTATAATATAAAAAAGTTTTTGAGACAATCAATTTTAATAATAATTTAAAGATTTATTGTTTAAAATGCCTAAGTTTTAAAAATTATTTATTTAAAATTTAATTTGAATTTTAGGGATGATCTCCAGCGACAAGGAAGCTATTGAGTACGTACTTTCCCTGCCGGACAAGGGAAATGCTGTTGGCTTATCGCCAGGCGGAGCGGCGGAAGCGCTCGAATCGCGTCCCGGAACACATCGACTGATATTAGCGAATCGGAAGGTGAACAAAAATATATATTTTCAAATATGAAAAATGAACGAAAGGTATACTGTATTTTAGAAAATATTTTTAAGGGCTTCATCAAGTTGGCCATCCGAAACGGGTAAAAAAGCTTTTAATTTTCCATCCTTTTTAATTATATTCCAAATTTTTAGGGCATCAATTGTGCCGGTGTATCACTTTGGTGAGACAGACCTTTACAACCAAGTCGAGAATCCGGACAAGAGCATAGTGAGGAGAATTCAGGTTTGGACAACAAACACTAAGCAAAATAATAAGGTCAAACATGAATTTAAAAAAATGGAAAAATTAATATGAAAAAAAACTAACCTGAAAACCAACCCGATGAATAAAAAATGGGTTTTTATTAAGAAAATACTGTATTTACAACTATAGAAAATCTGGGGTTTTCTTTCAATTCCCTTTAAAGGCGAGGTTCTATTGGAGTTAGGGGTTTAAATAGAGGGCGGAGTTATTATACTTCCACCACACCAGAGTGTGGGGTTCTGTTATAAGAAATTCGATAATTTTAATCGCCCCAGATCCCAGTAGGGACTAAGGTAGTTGAATTTGATTTATTTTTTAAATTACAGTAAATTAATTTTTTATTATATTTTTATAATATTTAAAAATATAGTAAATTATTTTCATTACAGTAATCTATTTCTAAATATTTTCACATTTTTCAAATAATTTCTGTTAATTATTTAATTTTATTACAGTAGTCTATTTCCAAATAGGTAACTATTTTAGCTTGCTCTCAAAGGCTCGAAATGGCCAACATTTCCGCTGGCATACGGTCAAAATCAATTGACCGCAATGCTTCCGGACAAATGGTCCAAAAGGTTGCCCAATTGGATGCAACGGGGACTGCTTCCCTACCGTAAGCACATCGTTACCGTAGGTTGGTTTTTTAAATTAATTAAAGTTTATTATTTTTTAATTTAATTAAAGCGCAGTTAAATGCGCATTTTGCACATATATTTTGTAACCAACTCAAATTGGACTTCTTTTTTTCAAATACTGAATTTGAAGTTTGAAGATAATCGATTGAATTAAGCTATGATATAAAAAGAACTAAAAAATCAATTCTTTATTCGTGTTAAAGTACATGCTATGTTTTTTAGTTTTATTAATCTTCGCTAATTAAATAATTTTTATTTTTTATACAAAAATTGTGAGCTGATATTTAACTAGCCAAGTTTGTTCTATAAAGGTCCTTAATTTAATAAAATATGGGGCAAAAAATAAATTAAAAAACAGAAAATATATTTTTCAACCTTTTTTAGTCGGTTCTCCGATGGACATTGAGCAAAATTCGGATCCAAGTGATGAGCTAGTCAACAAAGTGCACTCCGAATATTGTTCAAAATTGCGAGATTTGTTCAATGAGCACAAGGCCAAACTTGGCGGACTCAGCGAACATGTTCAGCTGGAGATTCTTTGACTTTTTAATTATATTATAATTAATTAAAATTTTATTAGAACAATGAAAACAAATCTGCTGTATACCACAAAGGTGATACTGTAACTTCCGTTTCAAAGATATTTCATTCTTTTTTTTAATTATCAGCCAGTCATACCATTTTTCATAACTTTAATAATCGATTATTTTAATTGGAAATCTGTGTTATTATCCGCTAAATTTGTACATATTTGTCTTTCCAATTTGCCTGCCATTTCAATTATTAATTACAAATAAATTTTAAATTGCAAATATTCCGATAATTAAATTAAATAAACTATAATAACACTAATAATTAATAATTATAATAATTTAATAAATTTAGCTTTGTTTAGGAAATGAATTATAAGTATTAAAAATGTTATTTTACCAAAGTAACCTTTTTAATTAATTCTTTGATATTCTTTTTAAATCATTGTATTCTTTGTATAATTTTCTTCATTTTTTACATTGTATTTATACAATAATAGATAATATAAAAACTTAACTCAAAAATTGGTAAAAATATGAGCGTAATGAAATACATCATTACAATAACCTGTTCGTCAACTACCGTATTTCCTCTAAAATCCCCTCTCTAAAAACTCCTCTTCTAAAGGGTGTATTGAGAAATAAAAATAAGTCCCTTATGTGTTTCCCAAAAACATCCATTTTTCGAAATTTTCCCAAAAAAAAATTGCGTTGAAATGTAAGTCCTCCTCTAAAATCCCCCAGGCCTCTAAAAACTCCCCCTCTCATCAGCAGAGGGGGGGTTGAACAATATCTTCCAAGGGGGACTTAGAAGAAATACGGTAATATAGGTAAATACGTGAGTTTATCAATCATCGTCCAACAGGTATTCGCGTATTTCCGGAACTTTCAGCTTATCGACACCATTCTGAACATTTCCCTGAAAATGTATTTCGAAATGCATTTCGATTATATTTTTTATTTTCGCAAAATTAAAGTGTACCCTTCTATCTGTTTGGAATTCCTAAATTAACAAATTAAAAAATAAGATAATTTAAAAAATTAAAATTAAGTTTAATAAATTGGATATTATTGTATATTATTTTTGTTATTCCTTACTTTGCATTTGGTACTTCCTCTTCTGTTGGCCCATTGATGGTCAATGCCAAAGTGCCAGACAATTGCGGAAAGGATGCCCTTGGTGACTAACAAGGCGAACATGCACCCGCCGAAGAAACCCGCCGAACTGCAACACAACCACCTATAATAGTAAAATAGGTGCCTATTCATATTACTAGAGATCTGTCTGCCATGCATTTTGGGTACACTTGTTCACTTTGAAACTCATTTTTCTTTAAATTTCGAAAATAAAAACATTTCCGTTATTTTTTTTTGCTTAAAATTTGATTTTAAATTGGAATTTTGGGTTTTTCACCTAATTAAATTTTTATAGTGTTTTAAAGCAAAAATAGAATTAGAAAATTCTAAAAAAAATCCAGCAAACTAATAACCCGATGCAATCGGATTTTAACCCTGGATTCGGGATTTAAATTCAGTTCTAGGCCAAACACTAGCCTAGATAACAATCAGACTTGATCTTACTCAAATTTTGCTACAGAGCAGAAATTTTTATTTGAATTTTCCATAATTTTTTAGACATTTTAAAAATAATTAAAATATAAATTAAAATGTGATAAAATGCCATACATTTTGTTATTGGACATAAAGCAACAGAACGCCACACAGTCCCAGGAAGAAGCAACAAGCCGAAACCACTTTAAAAATAATTAATCAACTGACAGACAAGGCTGATCCAAAAGATTGGGATCAAGATCAGGTTCGGAAAAAGAGCAAAATTTGGGATTTGGAACATCCCAATCATCAATTGAACACATTTCATCAAATATTGTGAAATTTTATAATTAAAATCTTCAGGATTGTCAAGATAATTTTTTTTCCAATTTTCGAACCTTTAAAAAATCTCGTAGAACCTTTTCGGTAAAAAAGAAATTTTAGAAATAATTTTTTGCAATTTTTACTTTTTTATTTTTTTAAATTAATTACTGCTTTGCCAAAGTGGCGTTGAGCAATCAGTTTGACAATGTCAACAAACGGTGCAAATAACCAAATTGCCAAATACAGTAGTACAGTATACTCTCGTCGTTCAATTATCATTTTCGCTTCAAAACATTAAATTCGTGTGGCATTATATGAGTTTTAATTTTAAAATTGCTATGAATAATATCATAAAAATATATTTAAAATTGAATGTTAAAAAATATTGAGTGAATAAGTGTTATAATAAAAACACTTTTGTTGTACTTTTTTGTTTTACTTAATATTTCACTAAAATTGTTTTAAAAAAGGTATAACATTTTAATATAATAAATTTTTGATAAAATAAAATTTTTAATTAATTTGTTGGATTGAATTTGGTAAAAGTTGAACATTTTGCAAAGTTCCAAATGAAATGTTCGCTGTCAATTAATTAACAATGTGTTTGCTCATCGGATTCGGCTGATTCCAATTCTTCCCAAAGCATTAGTTAGTTTTTTCTTTTTTGATCAATTTTTTCAGCAAATAATCCAAACTTTCCCTCCTCCGACCAGCAAATTGTTTCTTGTACTATTCCATCGATCCAAAAGTACATTACATTTTTACATGCAAAAAATGATTTTATTATTATTCTACCATATTTCCTGTAATTTAAGCCCCGGGCGTATATTTTTCAATGCCCCTCTAGAGAGCCTAAATTAAAGGGGGTCTAAAATTACAGGGGGCGTAAATTACAGGAAATACGGTATATAATTTAGTTTGTAATTTGATCAAAAATTTAAAAATAAATATTTTAAAATGAATTAATGCAATTAATTTTGATTAATTTTCAATTTTTTAATTTTTCAATAAAATGCATTGAAAAAGCTTTTTGATGAAAATCAACAAATTGATGCTCAGAATTATATATTCATTTAAAATCGTTGTTTTGTTTTGGTATTATTTTTAGACAAATCTAAAAAATATTGCAAAATTCAAATTTGTAAGCTTAAAAATATTTAAAAAGTTTAATAATGTTTATAAATATTTTTATGAACTTTAAATTTATTCGATTGATGACAAATTAGGACAACATTTTGCGAATAGCGAAGCAACTTTTTCTCTTTTTTTATCCATCGTCAATTACTTTCTCTTTCAATTTGACAAAGCACGAACTAAAATAAAAAATATTTGAATTTAATTTATTTAAATATTCAACAGAAAATTAAAATAAAAAATTAATTTTATCGATTTTTTATTAAATTGTTTTTACGTTTAATGTGTTTGTTGTGCTTTTTGTTGTCATCGTCAAATTTGGCTAATGGAGCGGACAGTCCACGATCGTACAAAGTTGGCTTGAACGGGTTCGGATCGGCAACGGATGGTTGAGGCAAAGGAGCGCCGAACAAGGCCAAAAACACAACGAAAAGAATGGCCGAAAAACGCATTTTGGAAAACGAAAAAAAAATAATAATCGGATTTTCTGAAAAAAATGGATACATAATACATACCTAGGCTGACACAATTAGATCGAATAACATTGGGTGAAACCAAAAAGAGATGCATTGATATGCTTATCTTATCTCTATAAATCTATGCTTTTTGCATGATATCAAATCTATGTTTAGAGTCCGATACATACCATACATAGCTCGTCCGGTGTATGTTATCAAATTTCAATTATAAATTTGACACCATGTAAAAAATTCATACAAAATTCGGCTCAGCTCAGAAAGCCCGGTTGATTAAAAAATAAACCCAAAAAATCGAATTTTTGAGTAGTTCTTTGTTTGCATTGTCAGTTTACACGAGTGACTTTTAAAATAAATAAATAAATAAATAAATGGTAAATGAATGATTATAACTAGAATCTAGTAAATTGTATTAAATGCAATGTATTCTTTGCCTAGAAATCTTGCGTAAAGCAAAAAATCCTTGTTAAAAATTTTGAAAAATCTCGTGAAAACGGAATTATAAAAAGTAAATATTCAATTCTCTTCGTATGATCGTCTCTCGCCAATTGCTATGAATAATTTATTCGCTTTTTGAGATTTTTAAAAAGCGAAAATCGTAAAAAGGAACCAAATCGATTCTCTCTCCTTATTTTGTTTAATTTTTTACTATTTTATTATTTTTGTACAATATAAAATAAATTTTATAATGAAAAATGGTGAAAATGCAAAATTATAAAAAGATGAAAACAGTGGAAGTATATGAATACAGTTGAATGGAAAAGGGACCAATGAGGATTACCGTATTCCTTAAATGTTTCGGCTTGGTATTGAAAATACCCATGGCCACCTTAAATTAAAAGTAATACAATAACCCTCAATTTCTTTAGTAACTTTTATTTTCGGTCCAAAGTTAAAGAATTCGAATTTTTGGAATTTTAAATTTTTAAACGGAAATGAGAACTACACAAATACTATTAAGAATTTCGAAAATGAATCATGCTTCAATGCCAAATTGGCCTGCCTTCTCAATGAAGTTGGCGTTGCGTTTCTGGTCCAATCTAAAATCCAAAGTTAATAATTGCATTTATCAAAAATAAACTAACAAAATATTTGCAAAACTTAAAAATAAAATATATTACAGAGACTGGAATTGGACGGATCCTGCAGGTTTTTAAGCAAAATTTGACACCAAAAAATATGGGGTTTCGTTTTTGGAATAGGGATAATAGGCAATCCCTACCGCACCATTCCGATCGAATCTCTAATATCTTTTTGACAAGATTTGATTTTACAAATTTAAATATTTATTTCAAGACTTTTGTTGTTATGCTCTCTACCTGGTTGTCCACAACTGCAACATTGTTTTTTGTCGGTTTGGCAGCTTTGGTTGTGGTTGTTGTACTCCCACAATTGTCGAATCTGTCACCGTGTTGTTTTTCTGTTTGTTCTGTTTGTTGTTGTTGTTGTTGTTCTGCTTGTTGTTGTTGTTGTTGTTCGTCCCCTTTCTCTTCTTCTGCCACACCTTCCGCAAATGCTTCCCGCAACATGTCTTCGACACCATCCAACAGAGCAAATAGACTTGGAGCAGTACGGCGACGACCACAACGACGGTGAACAACACCGGATAAAGCAAGTCCGGATTTGCTGATGGGGATGGTGGTGGTGGTGGTGAATTGCTGCTCATTTTAAGTGATTTTATAGCTTAAAATAATTAAAAAATAAAGCAAAATATAATATAAAAATCAAAAAGTATAAAAATAATAACATCGAATTCTAATTAAGCCAAAATTATAGATGTGTTTTTTATCTAACGCAAAAACGCAAGTCGAACAAACTTATTTAAAAAAAATAAAACTTAAAATAACATAGCATCTAAATTCGGGCAAAAAGAGAAAGACAAAAAATCGAACCTGCAAATATGGTATGAAATTAGTGGTTTATATTTTAAGTACGTGGCGGAAGTACGGAAGTATTTGGATTATTAGCACAACCATCTGTTGGTCATGCACCAATCTGTTCTCGACAGTGACATTTCTGACTGTTGTGTTTTAATTTTGGTGAACCTTAATGAAATAATGGTTCGGCTAAAACTCAGAAAAATAAGATTATCAGAGTTTTTTCTGGAAAATTGTTGTTTATGATCCTAAAAAATACCTTAACTGTATACTGTTTACTGTATACTAACTCTCGAATTGGGATTAGTATCCGGGGCGATGGTACAACCGAGTGATTAACTTAAGCATACATTATATATTAATGGGTCTGATTGTTCGTTAGCATAGTGTTACAAACAAACAAAAATGTGTAAAAGCTGATAACTCACAAATCCGGTATATAAATATATGTGTTAAACCGAGAAAGAGATCCGAGATAAATATTAGAAGCAATTTCCTAGCGAAACTTGCTAAATAAATTAGAATAATTAATAAACTAGACAAAAATTTAACAAAACAACCGAGATTGGGCTAGGATAGAGGGATTGTAAGGTAATGCAGTTTTATTTAGTGAAAAACATAAACTTTTATGCAATTTCGTTTATTTTTGATTTTGAGCTGAAAAAACGAAAAAAATTGTCAGAAAAATTTGATTTTTTGATTTTGGGTGTTATTTCCGTATAGTGCCAAGTGGTGGCCGATAGGCGCCGCCGCCGGGAAATTTTTTTAAAATTTCATAAAGAATATCCGTTTTTTGTTTTTTTGTTTAAAAATTAAAATCCTATAAGTGTTGAGTAGTTATGTTCGATGCCTGTGGGTATGGACGGACATAATGAATTATAATGCTAGGGTTACATAAAAAAAGCTCGCTTTTTTTCTGCTAGCTTTTTTTCCGCAGCTTTTTTTCGGCAAAAGTTGAGTGGTTACATAAAACTCGCTTTTT
>JAQIYK010001144.1:0-10659 GCA_034700465.1 Rotylenchus robustus | reverse complement strand
TCCCTCAACCCCAACTTTCCACTTCCCCCCCCCCTCTCCCAGTGCTCTCCTCCCGCCATGCCCATTCTTCGTCCTCGCCCTTCTTCCTGATGTTGTCCTTCCAATCCGTCCATGCACCGTTGGAACCACCTCCGGCACCATTCATGGCACTCTGCCCACCCGGTCTTCCACCCAAACGACGTGTCTATTGCGGTTGGTTTACCCATTGGACCATATCTTTGTTTCACTAACAACAACCGTAAGGGGACAATTACGGAACCGACAATTGCGGATAAATTAAAGCTACAAAGATGAATTGTATTTAAAAACAAAACTAACAAAAAATACTATTTTTAACAGAACTCTTATTTTACAGAACTTATTGTTCTTTCACAATTGTCGGGTAGCCAAAAACAACTGTTGGTAGTCAACTCAAATGATGAAAAATGTGGGTGGATATTGTGAAGGTATGTTGGCAGCAATGGACGCGGCAATTGGTCGAATGGTTGCCCACTTGCGGCACATTGGACAGTACGAGGACACTGTGCTGGTGTTCGGGACGGATGTAGGAGAAGGGAGGGGAAGGGAAGGGACGAAGCCAAAATGGACGACAATAACAAATTTGGGGACAGAACGGAGGCGACCCGAAGTTCGGAGCATCGAACGCGCCATTGAGGGGCGGCAAAGGCACACTGTGGGAGGGCGGCACCCGGACGACCGCAATTGTACACGCGCCAAAACACATTGGCCAGTTTGGACACCGACAAGAGTAATCGTACACTTACCCAGAGTAGATGGTGGTACTTTACATTTTACGCGACGGGGACACTGTCAACACATCTCAACATATCCATCCATCCATCCCCAACCCGATTTTTAGCCTTTTCCACGCAGTCGATTGGCCAGCTACTCTATTGGGTGCATCCGGTGCCAAAATTGACACATACGGTAAGGGAGCAAACAGGGTATACGGTAGACTGTAGCAAAATGGCAAACTGTGAGTTATGTCAGTTCAAAAAAGGAGACGGAATCAACCAGTGGCCAATGATCGTCGGGCAGGGCCAAGGCCAACACAAACGGAGAAGTCAGCTGATCTATGCAATGGACCATGGGTCGGAAGGAGCAGCCATCAGGTCCGGGAGAGCTCAACACAAAACAAATTCAAAAAAATGAAATTTCAAAAAACAAAATATGATTGAAGAAATATACCATTTCTGAAAACAAATGGAAATGTGCATTTCTAAACGACTTTTAAAACACCAAATAATTGCGTTTGTTGCACTTCCCATGTTCATCTACATTCACCAACCAAAAGGTCCTGCCAGTTCAAACTGTTGCTGCGCCATGGTAATAGGCCCGCCCTATTCCATCTCCCAACGGACCCCTCGGAACGAAGGAACTTGGCGGACGCGAAGCCATGGTTGGTGAGAAGTATGAGCGCACAACTGAACATGGCGGGTTGGGGAAGAGACATGGCCAAAAGTGTGACACTGCTGAAGACGGACCCGAGGGGATGGCCCGAAAGGCATGGAGGCACTTTCGGCGGTGGATGGTGCCAAATTGGGCGGAATGACACCCAGCACCAGCAGACTTCGCTACGTTTGGCAAAATTTGCGAACACTTGACTCTTGTACATATATACATAAATGGTGCACAAATCGAGTCATATTAAAAATCGTTTAAACTCAAAATGGTTGAGCGTTTTGTGAGTGTTTAATTTTCATCATTTTAGCATAGTAAACAGCAATTCATATTAGAATCTGTTAACCTTTTTGAGTATTTAAACTTTAAAAATCAATATAAAATAACGTTTCTATGTGTCGGCCAAAACAAAAGAACAGTCAATAATTGAGAGAATTTGTATTACACTTATTAGTTAAACCAAACAAACAAATTGAACCCGAATCTGTTTCCATTTCTCTCTTCGCGCTTATTTATTCCATTTCCATCGCTTCGTTTCCATAACCATTTACTACTGTCCACAGTTGCTGCTCCCGTGTCTGCAACAAAAAGGTGTACGTGTAGTCCAACCGTTATTATCAAAAGTTTCAGTCAATTTTTTTAATGTTTTTGAGGTTATATATTTTCAGCCCAACTAACCTGCATTTCTTTCATCTGGGTCAAGTCCGGATTGCTGTTGATAATTTCCCAGCTAAACAGAGAGAAGGACGAATGATTTGAAATTGAAAAACAAACGCACAGATCAGTCATTTTCTGGGAACGGTCGCTGTTCGGGACTTTGCGCAAGGCTATGACTGCTCGTACAGCCGACCTCTTCAGTTCATCTTGCTTGTCATTTTCTTGTTTCACTGCATTTTGCTTCGGGCGCAAAAGCAATTGGGGCTATAAACAATCGTAAACTTGAGCGGGCGATCAGGAAAAGCAAACTTTTATGTGCTCAGAAAAGGCATCAAGTCGTTGGGCCATTTGTATGGGACATTTGTGCACCAGTCGAACCAACATCAAGTAGGTGAGCAATTTGATGTCGTGTAGATCCTAGAGCAGCATATGTTCTATGCGTTTCTGTATCTGTTAGATGATATCAAACATACTTTAAGGCCATTTTCAACATAAGTCAAATATTCGTTGACATTCACACGATCCAGTGATTGATCAGCCAAAGTATACATACTACAGTAAAAAAATTCCCGTAAACTCAATATTATGTTAGTCGACTCACCATTCAAAAGCTGCCTTCCGCAAATCAAGACCATCATCGACAATGTGTTTGAACGGTCCCATCTCCACTTCATGGACAAGCTCTTGCTTAACGTTTGTTTCTTCATAAAGTGCAGGCAACAAGTTTGGAAGGCAATCCTTTATCTTAACAAAAAGCAAATGCAAAATGAAAATTTGAATGAAAGAGCTAACCAATTTCGGTTTGTTGTGAGCTGCTGAATTCAATGTAACAATTGCCACGCGACGCACGATCAAGTCGGGATCCCGAACAGCTTCCAAAAATTTGCCCATTACTGGACGAAGGTGGTCATCGGCCGGTCGAGGCTGTTCAACAACGATAAAGCGTAAAGCAGTGATTACAGTGGCGCGAACATTGGCCAGCGGACTTGTCGCATGGCGCTAAAAATTTAATTGGTAGAGATATATGAAATCTTATTGATACGAGTAGTTCTGAGACATATCGCTTAGGATCAATCATTATTAAGCGCCCGATACACTCAGCAACCACACTTCTGATGCTCTCTTCAGCCGAATCGCAATATTTCATCAAAAGTGCCCAAATTTGATCAACGCCTTGTTTAAATGTTTCATTCGCTTCTTCCACTCCACCACCTTCGCCACATTCACTGTTGATTACCTGAATTTTTAAAATTTAATTATGTTCATCATAAATGACACTTTGCCAAAAAATAATTGAAAACCTCTTTCAAAGCATGCAAAAATAGGTACTGTCTTCGGCCTTCTTCCTTGGAAATTTCGCTTAATAAAAATGGCAAATATTTTTGGAGATTGCCAGTAGCCAAACTTCCTTAAAGCAATTCCAAAATTTTAAAATAAATTTTTTAAAATAGCCCCAACCTAAAGCATAACTTGCGGCACATTTGATCTCTTCCAATTGTGATCCAAAAGCTTCAACAATTAGAGACTCTACCCTAAAATAAAAACAATAACTTTCCAATATATGCTATTATTTTTTACTTATTCTTATTTAACTTACTGTAATTTATTTCCCAATGCTTCAAAAACGGAACGACAAAGTCGACCCAATTCACCCAAAGTTAGGACCGAAAAGAGGCGAACTGAAATTGAATTAATATGACCAAATTTCCGATTTTTTTTTGTTAAGACCAGAATCATTGTTCGGTCGCGCAGAACTTTGAAATGAATCACGTAATGAAAGGACCAATTTTGAAGACTTATGCTGGTCAGCATTAGCTTGTGCAACTGTTGCAGTCTAAAACAAAGTCTGTAAGAAAAATTAAAAATTTTCTAGTGATTAAATACGGACCGCTTTAGCAATTGAGCTATACGTCTGACGGTGAAGAAATTGAGCATTTCCTGTATCGTAAACTGGTTCTGAGATTCGCTCCAAAATTTGCTAGAAAATAAATTATAAAAATCCGATATATAAAGATCGAAATTTAAAAGTAAAAAAGAAAAAAATAACTGTTGAAATGAGCAATATGAAAGTAAAGGATAGGGTGAGGGGATGGGGGAGGGAGGGAAGGTTGCATGCAAGAATGAAAACATTTTTTCTAAATAAGAAAAAATAATTTTATTAATCTTAGCTTTAAAAAAATATTTTCCAAAGATCTTTTTGAATTTAAGTATGGTACCATTGTACCAATCAAAAAATTTATAAAATTAAAAATCTTAATTTTTAAAGACATACTTCAAAAGTTGGCTTATTCGGAAGTGGCGACCTTATAAGTGCTGCCAACAAAACGAGGGTAGCCTAAACAACAAATTCGGATTTGAATACTACAATGTTTTCTGACGTTTAGTGTAGCACCCTGCAACAACGAACTATGGACCAGCGTGATAAGTGAACTAAAACAACAATGGTAATAGTTATCAGAATCAATTTAAAAAAAAGAAAATTACTTGAATAAACCATTGAGGGGATCAGCCAAAATCTGATCAGGGTACGAATTGACTACATCTAAATTTAAATAATTAGTTTTCACTTATTTAAATCATAAGGTACTTGTAATAAATGTGATGGCAATTAGTGCAATTTGTAAGTCCTGCTCATTGATCAGTACGGGAATCTCTTTGACCACTTTGATAAGACTTGGGCCCTGAAGACCATTGTGTGAAAAACGGCACACCAATGATTCCAACAGCGTAAGTGTGTTTAACTAATAAGCAAAAAGAAAATATATTTCCTGATTACATTCAAAATTATTATTTAGCAACTTTCATATTATTTATAAATTGTATAAAGCACTTATTTTTTGCAAAAATCGATACCCACTCGCAAAGACCGTTGATTTTTGCGCAAAAAATCGGCACAAAGTGAAAGCAAGTCCGTTAGAATGGGTTGAAGATCCAATTTTGCTGGGCTTTGCACAATATTGTTTATAGCACGAAGTGTAACTAAATTTGACAATTTTTTGTATCTCAATTTGTATCATATTAATTTTAATGTAATTGTAATTAACGTTGACGTATGAATATATATTTTATGTTGTTTTGTAACAACATGTATTTTTATGTTGTTTAATGTTATTTTATGTTTTGTAATTTTAATAGGTATATCTCATCATGTGATAACCTTGACGAGTCATTTCATTTCGAAGTCGTTCAAGAAGAAGAGGTAAGCATTCATCGCTCTAAATTATTCAATTTAACTCACTCATCGTTTTCGATTCCTACAATTTTTGAACCAAGTTCGGCTGCAAACAAAGAAATAAGAAGACCGGCTGTCGCAATATTTTTCTCCTTTACTTCCTAAATATTAGAACATAGGAATTATAATTGATGTTCACAACTTTGGACCTAATAATTTAGCTGATACTATAGCTATAGACTATAGTTACTCGAATTTAGAGGTCTGTGGACGTCTCCCCTATTAGATTAAGGATGAACCAATAACATAATTCAATAAATCTGTGAAGTCTGACCTGATCAATGTCGGCAATTTTTAGTTTGGAAATCACTGCGGAATAAAGAATCGGCAGCTGTTGACTGACATCAGTGCCGGCAGCCTTTTGGGAATGCAACACACGCAAAAGGGATTGTGTAGTGAGCATAGCTTCACCGGCAATTTTGTAAAAATGGTCGCCGATCGCAATCGCAAGTTGAGGAAGCACCGCTTTCACGAAAAGATCCAAACGCTATTTAATGATCTTATTACTCAGAATTTGACAAACCGAACATTAAATATTAAATCTACCTCAGGTTCATGGGTGTTCAGCAAAAGAGATATAAAACGCAATATCTCAATCTTCATACTCCCATCTGCCGAGCTGTCAGCTAGTGTTTTTGTAATGTCATTAACAATTGCTCCAAGATATACAGTTATGACACCCGGGTAAGTCCTGTAATTAGAAAAGATTACCATTTAAAATTTGTTTTATAAATTGTAGAAATAAGGTGCCTCTCTTCAAGTAATAAGAATAAAAGTGAAACCTTAAGAGGTGCGATAGAATGTTGAATGCAAAAACACGGGTCCTCATGTTTTTGCCTCGCAATTGCTTTTGGAGTGCTCGCATTAATGAAGGGACTTGTTGCTCAAGTTTTACAAATATGGATTTCTGTTCAGTGCTTAACTCTTCATTGAGTATACATTGGAAACGAACAGGCGGAAAAGTCTCGACTAGAATTTCATTACTGCTTTGCGCGTTCTAAAAAAACAAAAATGATCACATTTTTCGCTTTGTTAATTTTTTCACTTGTGATTGAAATGCGGCAAGTTCAGGATTCAATTGTTTTGTAAGTTTAAGTAGTGCAGAATACGCAGTAAATATATCATACTTAACATTGTCTTCGCGTTCTCTAAATCGTGAGATCAGTAGCTGACCAAAGTCGTCTTAAAATTGATTTTAATTGTGTGCACTTTAAATGTCGAAATTACCATAACTCTCAGATAATTTTTCTGCTCTGAATGTTATCTAAATTTATGCTCAGAATATGAAAACATAAATAAAAATATAAATAGTAATACCAGCGCTTCAATGCATTTTGCGGCGGCCCTTCGCACCTTCCAACTTAAATCGTCGTCATCCGAATAAGCGTCATCCTGTTGCTCCTCATCCTCCTCTTCTTCTTCTGCAGCATTATCTTATGAAAAGTTCATTTTCATTTGAAACAGCCAGTTTTAATAAAAATCGGACAAAAATTATAACGTGTTATTTTTTTTACTAAATACCCGTTTCCATTTCATCCGTTCCATCCTCATCTGGCCCATAATAATAGTTCGGATCATATGAGAGCATTTCACTGCTAATTTTCACAATTTTCTTTACAAATGGTGCTAGTTCCATAGTACATCGAAATGCAAATATTTCAAAGGCCTTAAAAAATTCTAATTAAATTGTCAAAGTACTTAGCTCTTAGCAATAGTATAATTCAAAATTTGGCATTACTTGCAAATCTGGCCTTTTCGAAAAAAATACTTTTTTCAAAAATTTTTCATTTTTATTATATTTTAGACAAGATTAGATATTTTACACTAAAATGTGTTAGAAAAGGTTTAAAACCGCTTTTTGAACTTATTTAAATATTCAAAAAAAATCGGGTTTTGCTTTAAAATCCCTCAAAAACCATGTAAAATGCTACATTTCACCATTTCGAGATTTCGACAAACTAAATCATAAAACTAATGACAAAAAGGCTTTAAAATGACGATTTTTAACCTTTTTGAGTATTTTTGGCTAAAAATTGAACTTTTTGATTTTTTTAATGGTTTAAAATTTAAAACCACTCAAAAAGTAGTTTTAACCATTTTTAAGTGCATTTGAAATCTTTTCTATGTGATATATGACAAAAAAATGAAAAAAAATCTGAAAAAGTCGTATTTTTTCAAAAAGAACAGATTTGTAAGTAGGGAGTAAGGCCTAAAATTTACCTGCAAACAGATCTCACGCAATTCATCATCTTCCTCTGTTTCGCATTTTTCAATCAAAATAGGTACAATCTTAAACATTTTGAGAGAAATAAACTTAGGAAATATCACTCTTCAAATAACCTTTGGTAAAAATTTTGAGAAACGGGCTCCAGAAGCTCGACAAATTGCTATCGCTGCCACAATAAAAGTTTTCAGAGAACCAAGATCAGTGTCGGAATCAGCACATATATCAAGCACCTTTTCAACGATCCGATCAAATTGTTCATCGTTAACTACGTCAGCGAGGTAACCTATGAAGGTGGGATCTTATTGAAAAATCATGGTTTCGCGGAAGCGAATGAGGCCCCTTCAAATTTTCTGCGAATTTTGAGAACATAAGGAGGGACCCTTTAAATAGTTTAATTTTTTAACATTTCGGGGGATTTCCTCGCCCTTCCCACTAGTCCATGGACCAGCTTGTGCGTCCCTTTTTCAATGTTCGATCCCTTATGTGCCATGTGCCTCGGAACAATAAGCTCCTCGATTTCCTGATTAAAAATGTGTTATACTAGAAAGTGGCTTACCAAGTGTTGTAATAGTTCTCTTGCGCAAAGTTTGACGCTCTTTTTCGAGTTGAAGAAATAGAATGTTTTCTACCTTAAGTAAACAAGATAGCCCATGACATTATCACTCTTGAACAGACCTCTTCAAACATCAAATTGACTGTGCGCCCATATCGCAAAATAAGAGATCCGAGTATGTCCAAAACTTCAAGTTTGACCGAAGAACTTCCCTTGTAATCAGTTTCTAAAATGGAAAAATACTTAGGTAGATGATGATGCATCATTATAATACTGAGTGTCTCAATCAACTTGGGTACAACTCTTCTAACGCAGTTAAACATTTGGCTTGTTACGGCTCCGCTCGGAAGTTCATTGAGGACTGTTTTCAGAGCTATTGAGCTCACATCACGGAGCTGTTCATTCTGGCATACCATGTTAGAACAAAGTGCGTCCACCAGCGTCTCTAGCTGACTAAGCTTTATTTTGTGAACAAGTGGCCCTAAAATTTGAATCCTTCAACAGCAAAAAATGATCAAAAACCTAAACAACGGCAAGCGAGATTCTGCACCTCCCCATTTTTGTCTTGAATTAACGTGAGTAGTGCTCTTACAATCTATTATGGTATGAGTATATAAAAATGTAATCTATACGATAGTTCAAACAATATTAACTAACCCTCCGCTCCATGTCTTCGTCTAAAGTTATGGATTGCTTACTTAGCTCTGTCATTAGATCATTAACAGCCATATAACGAAAATCCTGCAAATTTTTAATTTTTTGTGTTGAACAAAGCAGGCCCCGTAACGAGGGGGGCAGGGGGCAGGGGGCCCGCCCTCCCCCCTCCCGAAATGCCAAAAATTAAAAAATTTCAAGAGGGTCCCCCCTTGTTTTTTAAATTAGCGAAAATTTTTCGCCGCGGCGCCTATAGAATACGATTTTTGTCCAAAATTTTCAATATTCTTTGAAAATCACCGTTTTTCAAAAAAATCGCCTGGCCATACAGCCCCCCCCCAAAAAACCACGGGCTCGTTACGGGCCTGCGGCCTGGAACAAAGTAAAACAACCTTGTCCACGTTGGTCATTTTTTCAAGCAATCCAGATATATGATAAACTTGATTGGTCGCCATTTTAACAATGTATAATTTCTATATTTATAGTAAGTTATAATATATCTAAAAATGCGGACAATTTTTGGATAAAAATATACATCAAATTAATCCATATATGTGATGTGAAAAAATAAGGAAAGTAATAAGCACCACCACCACTCACCATACCATTATTTACAAGTTATTCTAATATTCGCCTTATTTTCGAAATTTTATTGGTATTGAATTTTTCAATTCATTGCTTTCTTTATGTCTACAGGTCTGCAGCAGGGCTGAATTTCCTCTCGTTTCTTGCCTTTTTTGACCCTCTCGTTTTCTTACGCGAGAAGCATACATACTACATACACGCATACACCCCTAATTAGGTTGAATCGCCGCGCCAAAGGTGCAGCGAAAATTTCTAGAGCTTTTCTAAATATCTCGCTTTTCCCCCTCCCGCCTTTTCTCCCCACGAGAGTCTCGCCTCTCGCGAGAGTCTCGCCTCTCGCTTTTTGAAATCCGATTTTCAACAACCCCTGGTGTGCAGCCCCAAACAAGTGAGCATTTGAGCTCTTGAGCAGCACAAAATTTTACCAATGCGTACACGAAAATTGGCATTTTTGTCATCAAAAAAAGACTACTTTTGTTTTTCAAAAATTCAAAATTTTCGATAAATTTGGAAATTTCGAATAGGGAGATGGATTTTGGATGGAGAGATAGATATATTATAATAATTGCGAGCGAAAAAGAGTGTACATAGTATATAATTATTATATATATATATAATAGCTGAATTGAACAGTGAGCATTAAAATTTGATTTTTGATTTTGCATTAAAAAACAAGAAAAGTAAAGTAGTTTTCTCTTACTTCTTGATTTTTTGGTTTTACAAATAAAATAAAAAATTGTAAATAAAAATTAGCTTAAAACAGGCTTAAAGACATGGGCTCTTAATTAGGGGCTTTCAAGTGTGCAAAATAAAATTTTTAGTGAGATAAAGGTGACGACGACGACACGTCACGTCCACTTCGTCGTCTTCGTTTATATTCTGTACATTGAATGAAATAGAGACAACCCTAAAGAATTGGTGAGAATTGAGACGGGGCCTGCCCGCAATTACGGAAATTACGGGTTTCGAAAATTTTATAGAAAAATGACCAAATTTCCTTAAGAAATGCATTCAAAAGACTCTCACATTATACGGTAAATTTCTGATGCTTAAAAGTGACATTTAAAAATACACATCACCTAAAGCAACACCACCCTGAGCTTGATGGACATGCTTGCTTGCCACACGAATTTCAGTATACAATTTTGACGAATATCTGCGTGACATCAAAATGAAGCCAAAAACAATCTCAAAATCCATTCCACGCCGGTTGCTACACCTCTTTTCGGCTTTTCGCTCACAAACTGTTTACTCAGAAAAATTATTTTCGCGCAATGCTCTTTAAAGCGAAAAAAACAAAACGCCAATTGGTTTAAAAGGTAAAAGTGATTACTTCCTTCCACACATTTT
>JAQIYK010001143.1:0-10659 GCA_034700465.1 Rotylenchus robustus | reverse complement strand
AAAGTGCTTTTTGGGACAATGAAGGTTCCAAGGGAGTGGCCTGAGCGTTGATCAAACTCAACTACCCCAGCCCCCACCAGGGGGCTGGGGGGCGATTACCCCCCCCCCTTCTACGCCTGTAGGAACTTGCATTATATATAGGCAGTAAAAGAACAGGAATGGAAGGAATGCAAACTTGCTGTGTTCGCTTATTTGGTTAAAAGTTATCAAAAAAGGAAATTTTTTGTTAACAAAATAATTTTTAATTATATTCAAAAAATTTCGCACATTGCTCAATCAAATATATGTAATATGTATATCCTTTACTTAAATTTTAGTTGTCTGTTTTTCCGATTCTGTTCCGTTGATATTTTCCACTTTTAAGCTTATCTATCTTTTAACCACTTCATTTTTACAAAAAGAATTTAGCCACAAAAGTGAAAATGTACATCCACGGAGGCCGGAAATAGCGTCATTTCCTGGCCGAATTCTTCAATTGTATTCTTCTTATCAACACCATCGCCAGAATTGACGACAACAAATAATCTTCATTTTCGCCTACTAACTGCCGCTATAAATACAAATAAATTTATTGTGAGGAGAGTGGCCAGCAGCGAGGAAGGAAAAGAAAAAGAGCGCCGCGTCGCGTGGAGTGGGTGCAACCAGCGAGCGGATTATAATTGTCACCTTTACAACGAAGCAAAACGCCCGCCCAAATACCTTCAAAGTCCAATCTTTCATATTTTTGATGCGCAGTGCACCGGCAACACCGGCAGGTGGGTGTTGGTGGAATGGTCCCGAAAAATAGTTAACGCAGAATATTATTAAAAATAGTCCCCTTTCCTTTTTTATTGAAAACAATAAAAAGGAAGATAAAAAATTCATTTTCGACCGATCAAATGGGTAAAAAATTGGCGTTGCATGCAAGACAAAATATCCTTGCCGCCGAAACCCGGTCCAAAACACCTTTCGAAACCCGATCCGAAACACCTTTTTTGGACAAAAAATCTTCAAAGGCAGAAAAAGAGCTTTTTACTTTATAGTTACTGTTGTTAATATTGCTCGTTTGAATTGTAAAAAAAATACATTAACAAAAATATACTAAAGTATTGATTTTGTCAGATTTTTTTGGAATTTATAGTCCCGAGAAAAATTTAGCTATAGTTGTAGTATATTTGCCATAGAACACCCATTTGCTCAGGTTCTTCGGGCATTTTGCTTGCCGGTGTAGGCGCCTCCTCCTCCTCAGCGGCCTCCACCCCTTTGCCTTCCTCCACCGCCACCACCCCCGGCGGCACAAACAACCACCACCATCACACTTACATTGGGCTTCTTTCCCCACTCCATCAGCGATTTATTGGTACACAAAATATTTGTTTCATTTATCTAATTTTCATTTCTATTTGCACTCCATTTTAATCAAAAATTTATTTGGTTTTTAAAGAAAATGCACTAGGAAGTGAAGTAAAATAGGAAGCCATTTCCATATGAATTAATAGAATGGGGCACGTAGAGGTAAAAAATTCGAATGAGGCGCAAAGCGCCGAAATTGCCATTTTAAATATAAAATTTTGTATAAGTATCACATATAAAAATCCACTATAATGTAATGCAAAATTGATTCCGATTTCGCATTTCCAAGAACCCAACTAAAAATAAATTAAAAATTTAAAATGCACTTAAAAATGAAATTGGCCCGATGTGCTTTAATGTTTTATAATCCGCCATAATCCCAAACTTTTTAACGTTAAAAAGGGCATAATCTTTCTGACTGACAACATTTTCAAACTTATAGGTTTCCTTCACTACGTTTATCCACCTAATTCATTCTTGGGATTCGGTCTAGTGTCTAGACCGAATCCCAAGAATGAATATAGTCCCGCAATTTACTCGTTGAAAAAATCTTACTGTGTGTGATGGTTGATTGTGCTATTTATTGTGGTGTTTTTTTATATTGTGCACCAGGCGTTTTTTCCCTTTCTTACTTTTGTTTTTAAATTATTTTCTTCTTTCTCCCTTCTTGTATAGTTAGAGTAAGTATTCCTTTTTTCCCACATATTATTTATAAATATAAAGGTAAATGGATGAAAGTTTCGGAAAACCGTAAAATTAAATTTTCACTAAATTCAACGAAACCCAAAACAATTTTTTTATTCATACCGAGCTCTATTTTAAAAGTGAACAAAAATTTTTTCTTTAACCAACTCACTTTTATAAATTTTTTGCTTGTATTTCAACGAAAACTTTAATATTTAATTGGTTCTTTTATGAAATTTAAAAAAATAAAGTTTCACAGATTGCGATTGTTGAAAAATTAATAGCAAGTTTAGTATCATCTGCCCTTATTATTAATGTTACCGGAAGCAGTGATTATATCCGTTTTGCTTTCTATTAGCCCTCTAAACGTAAGTTGAGAGCCTTCTTCTTCTTCTTCTGGCCAGCCTTCAATCTTCAATGAACCTTATGCGCTTATTTTAATGCGCTTATTTTTACTTCAATTTTTATCCATTTTTGACCTTTTCGCGGTAATACTGTCGTTTAGTTGACCCATTTTTGAAAACACCAAAAAAGTCAATGATTTGACAAAATCTGATCAATGATTTGACAAAATCTGACGTCAGATTCGGATTCTACACCCTTGGAAACCCCCGTAGGCGAATTTTCAGCCAAATTGAAAAAGGAGTTTTGGGTGTTTCTGAAAATGGGTCAACTAAACGACAGTATTACCCTTTTCGCTTCAAAAAATTGCACAGTTTTACCTAATTCGAATATTTCCGAAAATAAACATTATATAAGAGTGGATCTCATTGCATGCGCTTTCCCACCCGCATTTGCACATTTATATTATCGCCATGATATATTATTGTTTTGTTGTCGATTGAATTCTTTATAATTTTTTGTACCTTGCAGCTTGTGTCATGTAAATACATTTTGCATTGTATATTCTCTTTTTCAAATACTAGTCACTAGTGTATGTACTCGCTTATTAAACGAAAGATTTATAGCGAGCAATTCTGAAACAAAAATTCAATAAAATAAAATTCTATAAACAATAAACACAAGTAAAATTAAGTGTATAAAAAAGAGTGTCTAGCTATTACATGACCTTGTGAAAAATGTCTGGTTACAATTCTCGACTTTTTTGAATTAAATTTCCAAATAAAATTTTCAGATATCGAAACTCGTTTCAAACGATGGCGCAACACATTTAGGCAGTTGAGTTCGGCCGCCACAGGAAACAATAGCAAAAAAGCTGGGTAAGACCGTGAGATTAGTACTATAATTAGAATCTGGAATTTTCCATTCTAAAAAATTAATAAAATTTAGTCGTCGTTCTGCTTCCTACGACCCGAACGAGGGCGAAACGCCACGAAGACGAATAAACAACAACAAAGTCCTTTTACTGCAAAATTTTGAGGAAGTCGACGAAGACTTCGGCAGCCGGACTTGTCCCATATCTCGCAAACGGCTTCAAAGTAAAATTTTTCAATATAAAGCCAAGAATTTTTGCTTCAAAATTGAGTGGAATAATAATGACGGTTAAAAGATTTATGGACGGCTAAAGAAAAATAGAAACAAAAGTGGGAATTTTCCATTTTTGCAAATGTGTATTTGTGTTCTATAAAATTTGATTTTTATTGGAGTTCGAGCCGGGTCTGGAATTTTACGAACGAGGGAAGGGTGTGTTTTAAGTTTTACTTATGCGACTTTAATTTTCAGTGAGTCTTTCTACTCCCAGGCCGAGACCCAAGCTTGACCCGGTTTCTTCATCCAGCGATTCGCTCAGCCCGGAGGAGGTTAGAATATAAAATTTTACGAAAAAAACGAATTTAATTTTAGATCTCCAACCGCTTCCAAATGATCCAAGAGAACTCTGGACGGCTCAACATTGGAGGCCAATTATTTACCGTTGAGTTCAGGGATCTTGAACGGGTTGAAAAGGTAAAAAGTTGATAAACTTAAACTTAAATGAGTTATTAACTTATTAATAGGACGGACAGCTCGGAGATGGTGCTAGTGGAAGTGTGTGCAAATACAAGTACAAAAGTCGCCCCATAGCTGTCAAGGTTTTTATTTTGTATTTATGGTTCTGCAAATATATGTATATTTTTTTACTGAAAAAGAAAAGGATTTGAAAAAAACATTCTACATTTCTTTATTTTAAAGTCATCCTCCCAATATACATGCATTTTGAAATTTAATTGATTTTTGATAAATAAAGAAATTCAGCAAATGAAGAGGACTGATTCAGTAGATGAATCCAAGCGCATTTTCATGGATTTGGATGTGATTTCAAAGTGCAGGGACTGTCGTTACATAGTTAATTATTACGGCTACATTATTACATTTGTGAGTTTAATTTTTGGAAATTCAATTTGTTGAGATAATTTTTCAAGTTTAGCTTTAATGTAGAAAAATGCACCTTTTATTTTTGCAAAAAAAGTTTCATCAATTTAAAATTTTGTTGGATTTTTTTATTTTAGTTATGTAAGCTTTTTTCAAATTAAATTTTTGTAAACTTAGGATTACGTGTACATTTGTATGGAACTGATGTGCACCTGTCTGGACAAGTTATTGAACAGACGGCGCGCGGACCCTACCCGGCAACCAGACGCAGTAGGCCTTCCAGAAGAGATCATTGGCCACATTGCGCTTAGCGTTGTACACGCATTGGATTATTTGAAGGAAACTCATGTAAAAATTGAATAATTAAAAGTATATGCATATATATTTTAATTTCAGAAGATTATGCATCGGGACGTCAAACCGTCGAATATTCTCCTCGACTGGTTTGGCAATGTGAAACTGTGCGATTTCGGCATCAGCGGGAAGCTGATTGAGTCTAAAGGTTGTTGAATGAAATTATAAAGAAAAATTTATAGAAATTTAGCCATCACCAAAACGGGTTGCACTGGATACCTCGCGGTAAATTTGGTTCATGCTAAAATCAAATTTTAAGTTTTGATGAAAATTATAGCCAGAACGAATCAGCGGATCATGTGCTTACTATGATGTTCGAGCAGATGTCTGGTGGGGAACTTATTTTTGTCAATTGCTTTTTCTGAAAAGGATCCCCTTGTCTACCCTTCTAGACTAATAAGAATTTATACTTTTCTTTATTTTCTATGTCTAAATTTTGAAAATTAGTGAGTAGGGGACGGTGCTGCTTAGACATTACCCATTACCCTAGGGAATGCCTTTTTCTCACAGTCAGTTATGTCTCTACTAATTTATATTTCTTCCACATCAGGTCTCTCGGCATTACCCTGATTCAATTGGCAACTGGCCATTTCCCGTACGAATGTGTGCACAGTCCCTTCGAGCTGATGGTCGCCATACGGGACACGGTCAATTTTGTTTGTTTTATTTAGGGTTTTCACCGTTATATTTTAAGGATCCGCCTCGGCTTGAGCCCCACCAAGATGGCCGTTATTCCGCTGAATTTTGCCAATTCATTGCCGATTGTCTGCAAAAGGACATGACATTGAGGCCAAAGTTCAAGGATTTGCTGGTAAA
Organism: Rotylenchus robustus; assembly: GCA_034700465.1. Lineage (NCBI taxonomy): Eukaryota > Metazoa > Nematoda > Chromadorea > Rhabditida > Hoplolaimidae > Rotylenchus > Rotylenchus robustus. The sequence continues at coordinate 5,163 of JAQIYK010001143.1, read as the reverse complement.
ATTTATTAAACCATTATTTTTTTGAAATAAGTTCCTTTTTTAATCACATGGTTTTTTGGCTCAAAATTTTTCCTAAAAGATGATAACCATTTTGTATGGAAGTATGGATATAACTTCTAATCTTAAAGTCAGAATTTTTCAAATTGACTTATGTAATTTTATTTTCCAGGACAAACCATTTCTGCAGCGTGCAGCCATTGCGGAACGGAACCAGTCTGTTGATGTGACGCTATGGTGTGCAAGTCAGCAGGGTGACTCGGAAGATGCCGAGGTGGCGAGGGCACAATACGAAGCACAATATGGACGCAGCTAGAATACTCCGAATCTTTTCATAGAAATTGATTTTGAAAAATCTCTCTTGATCGCTGATCCTTGACTTCAAAGCAGTAATGGTGTATGGTGAGATAATTCTTGCCCGGATTAATTTTTCAGGACAGTTGGTATTTTTTGTGAAACAGCGCCCGTCCAGAAAAATCGTTATTAGGGGTAATAAATCCAAAAGTTTAATAAAAACACTAATTTATGGGTTCCTAAACCAACTCTGGATTCCTATTTTGTTTTGGGCCAATTCTGATTCTCGATTTATGAATTATTACTCCATCCAACATTGCTTAACAAAACGATAGTTTTGCTTTTTTATCTGCCTTGAAGCTTGAAGTTGTTCTAAAAATGGGCCAATTTTCACATTTTTTCGCACTTCGGTGATCCTTTCTCAATTTTCTCACATTTTGAACAATTACAATTAACAAATACCCTGACATTAATGAATTATAGGAATTTTTTCGAACTGATTTGTGAGAAATTATTTCTGACCATGGTATTGCTACTACCTTCTGTGAATATTTTTTGTATAGTAGTCACATTTGTAATATATTTTTTCCGTTCATTATGTGTTGTTCTTTGCCCTCCTTGCTTTGTGATGCCTTTTTAAATCTGTTATTATTGATATAAAAAAATTGAAACCATTTTTAGACATTTCTAGGTATATATTTAGTTTTATCACTTTATCATTAATTTCTTAGTAAAAATATGTCGTAAATCTTAAATCACATAGGTAATTTAACTGTTTACCACTTTTGGTCCATTAATTAATCGGTCTTTGGGGGAAATGAATCGATGGAAGGTCGCTGTCGCTTCCTTCCGCGACGGTCTTGTTCTCCCCGATTTTTTTTAAACGCAAAAGTTATATTTTTAGAAGGGAATACTTTTTTCGCCCACAGATAAAACATAGATAGATTATCATTGTTTGTTTAAGGCTTTTTTTTGATAATTTTTGACGCTTCTATTGAAAAGAGGAAAATTTTTTCCATTTTTTTTTGGTAGTTTGCGCGAACTTCAATTATATAATTTTCGTCAAATTTTCAATTATTTTTCCAATCAACCAAAAAATAAATAATCTGAACAATGGCATCAAAAATGATACTGTATTCATATTGGCGGAGGTTTGTCAAGGAATTTCAAACAAATAATATTTATATAATAATCTTTTTTGCAGTTCATGCTCATGGCGTGTCCGAATCGCATTGCACCTCAAGGGCATCGAATTCGAGCAGCGCATCGTCAATCTGTTGAGTCGAGATCATGTATGCAAAACGATCAGGACAAAAAAGTTTATTTGTGCAAATTGATGGTTTTACAAAAAAAATTCCCCATTTTACATATTTTCACAAAATTTATGATCAGACCACATTGTCTTTAATAAAGGGTTTAAAATTTGAAAATTCAATTTTTTTTAAATTTTTTTCAGAACAAAGATGAATACCTGGAGAAGTTGCCGTTCGCAAAAGTTCCAGTGCTGGTGCATGGCGATTTTGTGCTGGGCGAAAGCATGGCCATTGTCGAATACTTGGAAGGTTTGGCATTTTTAAAACCATGTAAAAAAAATCAAAATCCAAACTTATTTCGGAAAATTGACCAAAAGATATTCAAAAATGAAAGAATTTTGCAGAGAAGTTCCCGGAAAGCACTCCGTTGTTGCCAGGCAACGCCGAAGACCGGGCACAAATCCGCGCAATGGCCATGCAAATTGTTGCGAACACACAGCCGCTACAGAATTTGGCCGTTCTCGAGCATCTCTCCGACGATCCGGCCAAGAAGACGGTTGGCCCAAAACCAACAAAAAATAATTGAAAAATATGGATGGTAATGGTAGTTCAACCCTGAACTTCCTTTCATGTTGCAGTTCTTTAAAAATTGGCGTAAAAGACAAAAAAATTCAAAACATATTATAGGCATGGGCCCGCTACTGGATTGAGAGCTCATTCACGTTGTTCGAAAAAATGCTGGCTAAAACGGCAGGAAAATACGCCTATGGAGACAAGTTGAGCGTGGTAAGTGGTAACCATCAATTAATATTTAATTTTCAAAAAATAAATTCAATTTTAAGGCCGACATTTGTATTCCACCCCAAGTGTACAACGCCAAAAGGTTATATTTTTAATAATTTTTTATTTAAAAACAGAAAAGATTCTTTGATTGTTAAATTTTGAAAAAATTCTTTGCTCAAAAATGACCAAAATTGTTTTTGTAAAAAGCGAAATTTCGGCTTTAAAATGATAAATTAAAAATATACCCCTTCACCAGCACATACCATATGGCTGCTATATATCTTACTAACCAGCCCGTATCCTGGATTGGATTTGGGGGGGAGGCTATGTACAAAATTTTTTGGTGACCTTTTTTTTATTCGCGCCTTTATTTTTTGGGGTGCATTTTTATTATTACATCGAAAAATCGATTTTTAGGGGTGCATTTTTGGTTTGAACAATTGTCATAGTTTCGCGGCGTTGGCGTTGTGAAAAATTTTCACTGATTTTGGGAACTAAAAGGAAAATTTTAATGGTTGCGCGGCGCCGTCAGGCGCCGCGGCAAAAAATTTTCGGAATGTTGAAAACAAAAGGGGGGGACCCTATTAAAAAAATTTAATTTTTGGCATTTCGGGGGGAGGGAGCTTCAGCCCCGATAGCCCCCAGGATACGGGCCTGTTACTAACTATTTATCGGTAAGGTTCGGCGTTAATATGGACCGGTACCCGATCATTTCCCGGCTCGACAAAGCGCTGGCTGAGTTGCCGGCCTTCAAATTGGCCGACTGTTTCCACCAACCGGATACACCTGACCAGGAACGCAAGGAGAATTAAAAAGCAGCCAAAGGATTTTTCCTGAAATTTCACTTTCGATTTTTTAAACCAGATCGAGCTAATAGTACTTATTATATCAGAATGTACAACTTTTATCAACCTATTTTTAAGCGCAAAAATAAAGGCAAATGAACAAACATATATGTCTTCTAAATTTTAAACTTGTTGTTGTGACCGAATGCGAAAATGTTATTTTAAAAATACTAAACATGTAAAATTATGTTTTTCAAATTCAGATGGAGAAAAAAACTTGCAAAATTGTATGAATTTCCTGAAACAAAAAACAACTTCCTGACACAAAAATTGTTTAGCTCTTTAGTTTTTTAAATGGCCAATTCGACCAACTAACAATGCTTTCGATCACAGTGCAAAAAAAGTCTGTTCTGTTCGTTGCTCCTTTCTTACTTTTATCCTCTGTTGCCCCTAACTGAAGATCCGTGAGACGGCAGATAATATTCGTAGTATGCCGCTCGCTTCTTTCCTAAAAATGGACCAAAATTAACAAATCGGTTCTTCTGAATAAATCGAAAATCACAGCTCTGTTCTCCGACCGAAAAGAATTGGAAATTCTCAATGTTTTTTTTAGCATTTTTCATGTTTTAAAATTGTTTTGTCATTTATTTTTTATTTTTACCAAGCTCGACCCAATCATTAGTCAGTGGTTGGTAATAGTAGCCTTTGTAGTCGAGGCGCTCACTGATCAAATGCTTCACCCGTGACTCAAGCAATCTTTAACAAGATAGAAAAGTTGCATGTTTAGAATATTGAATATATTTATAATAAGAGAGATAAAAATGTATAATTAGATAGTTTTTAATGGCTATAGAACTCCGTAGAAAATTTATTTTATCTAAATTCAAATATAAAGAAAATTATTGGTTATTTGATTTTTGGATAGAAATAGGGGTGGATCGAACAAACATCAAACCTCAAAAAACGTCGAACTCGAACATTTTTTTAAATTAAAAACTCTAGATAAAAATTACGGTACTTTCCTCGTTTGTAAAAATTTACAAATTATTTAATCAAAAACAAAACATTAAAAAAGTAGATAAACCAAAAAATAAATAATTAAAAAATTATCCCCTTTTTGATTTTTTCACTTTAAATTTTAAATTCATCAAATTTTAGAAATGGATGAATCAAAAAATTTCAAATTTCGCATTTTTTATAAAGTCATTCCAAGTTGTAAAATTGTATCCTAATCCTATTGAGCCATACCAAATTGTTGAATTTACATGGATACACATATTAAAATGTGTTTGCATTAGAAAAATTTTTGAAGCGACATAATTTTGGGATATTTGCAAAAACATGCAAATTAAAAAAATCGATCAATCGAAGATTAATGAACGTCAAAAACGTCGAACATTGAGAACCTTCGATCCACCTTTGGATAGTTAAAATATAGAAATCATACCGCCATCTGTTCCTGATTTCGTAACGCGCAAACATGCCCATGTTGCCCTCAAGGTAATGCATATCTATAGTACAAAGAATTAAATTTAATATTTTCCAAATTAATTAAAAAATTATTAAAAACGAACCGGAATGAGCGCCTAAAAGCCAGATAACAAATTGTCGGAGCGGAGTGCGCTCAAATTGCCAATAGCGTGGCGGTGGACCTTCCGTGGGATACTCAGTAAACTCGCAGTGACCTTAACATAAAAATGTTAAGCTTTTTTTTTATTAAGTTTATTCACAAGCTGACAATAGGTAAGCGAAAAAAATTCCAATTTAAAATTATAGAAATCCCATCCTTCTACAAGTTAGAATCTAAAAATTTTGCGTTATCCTCCACAACAAAATTTTCGCCTAATAACCCATACAAAAAATTTCAACCGTTAAATCCAGGCCCGTATCCTGGATTGGATTTCGGGGGGGGAGGAGCTATGTACAAAATTATTTGGCGACCTTTTTTATTCGCGCCGAAAAGTCGATTTTTAAGGGTGCATTTTTATTATTACACCGAAAAATCGATTTTTATGGGTGTATTTTTGGTTTGAAAGGTCAATTTTCATAGT
>JAQIYK010001142.1:0-10660 GCA_034700465.1 Rotylenchus robustus | reverse complement strand
CAAAAAGTATGATTATTTAGAGTTAAAAGAAAACCCAAAAAAATTACCTTGAATTCTTAATCAAAAATCAAAAAAATTTAAATTCAATAAAAATTCTAATTTTAATTATTATAATTTGATTTTTAATTATTTTTAAGTTTTAAAGAAACATAAAAATATATAAATTGAAAATTGAAAATTGAAAAATTTTAATAGAAAAATTTTAATATGGCTATGAACTGAAAATCAGTATAAAACAGGATAAGAATGCAAAGAGGAAGGACAAAAAAATTAAATCAGAAAATATTTTATTAATTTTTTTTGAAAAAAAAATATTAAAAAACTTTGGAAAATTTTACATAAAAATTTCTATTATTACTGTAAATTACTAAACAAAATATTGAAAAATTGTAGTCAAAAATTAAAATTTAATAACAATTTTATTTAAAATTTTCACGATATTGTTCATTAACCACTGGGTAGTGCTGCTCGAGTCTCTCGACCTCGGATCTAGAGTCGAGATTTATCTTGGTTTTTTTGGTCTCGATCTCGAATCTCGGCCTCGGGCTCACATTCTCGGAAAACGAGATTTTTTACACCCTTAAGAATTGCAAAATTTGAAAAATTTTGGAAAATTTTTGAAATTTTTAGTGTAAATTTTGAAGGAAATCGGGAATTTTTTTATCCAAAAATGCCTATTTTTTCGCCCCAATTATATTATCAACTAATTTCAGGACAATGCATCCCGTCCAACCACATATAACCAAGCCACCCAGCACAAATTTAAAATATCTTAAGCAAAAAATGAAATTTTTATTAATAAAAATAATTGAATTTCTTTTTGAAATATGAATATTTTTCAAAATTTTCCGGCAGCGCCTATCAGCACTGCCTAACTACCACCTTTCTTGAGCCATCCTTAAACCCAAAAATGTAAAAATTTTGCGTTACACCACCACCTCAAAAAATTTTCGCCGCACCTTCGGCGCGGCGATTTTTTTCGCTGCGCGACGCTTCCTGAGACTTTTTACTTGGGCAAAAAATCGATTTTTAAGGGTGTATTTTTTAATCTGTAAGCTAGATTTTCAAAGTTCCGCGGCGCCGATAGGCGCCGCGGCGAAAATTCGAATCTCGGAAAGCGTCGAATCTCGGGCTTTGAAAATCTCGAGTCTCGGACTTTTCAAGTCTCGATCCCGATTTCGAATCTCGGACTCCAATCTCGGTCTCGATCTCGAGTCTCGAATTCCGTTTTTTTCGGTATCGAGCAGCACTACCTTGTAGGAACTATATGTCGAAGCGATTCTTTGAATTTTGCTCTCTACTCTATCTGCATAGTGTTTTGTCTGGCATACACTATTTTCTTAGTGCTCCCTGCTGATATCTAAATTTTAACAAAATTTATAACATGTTTAAAAAAATTTAGATTTTGAAAATATTTGTAAATATATGTAATTAATAAAAATTTCTAAAAATGAGAATATTTAAATTTTAATCAGGATTTGTCTTTAATCAAGATTGATCTTCCACACCACCATTTTTAATTTTTAACCATTTTTACCCCTCATTACAAAAAAAAATTAAAAGCCCCAATCCCCGACTACATCTATTGGCAAAACTCAACCCTAATCGCAAAATTATGAAAAATTTTGTTTTTTTCTAAAATTTTGAAGTTTATCACTTTTTTTATCAAAAAATGTAAATTTTTCACCTCAAATTGGTATAAATGTCAAAATTAGAATATATCAGTAATAATTGGCTATATTGCTAAAATTTTTAGCTATTTTTTGAAGAATATTTTTTGGAATTTTTAAAAAATGTAAGGGCAAATCCGGGTCGGCCCAGGCCCGTGCAGAGCCGATAGTCGAACGGGCAGAGCCGAGCCGAAAAAAGTTGAGGGCTTGGCCGGGCCGAACCTCCCGGACCAAGCCCGTGCACACACCTGTTCCGGCTCTAGCTAGAGCTGGAGCCGAAAATATTTTCCCAACTCTGTTGTTTACAAATTGCTTATTAGACGTTATAATTTGGAAATTTTACTCTATTTTTATCATTAATAATTTTTATTAAGCTACACAAGGAAATCTATAAAAAGAGGAGATTTCACAAAATATTTTATTTGATTCTACATTTTTCTACGATAGTTAACAGAATTTGGGTTAGAAAATTCCCAAATATTCATGCGTATCGATCCAAAATTTATTTTGGGACATCCAATGGTTTGCCACACTCCTCATAGCACAACATTTTGCAACCGATCTTTTTGCCACACTTCTCCGTGCACTTGGGCTTGCAACCCCCCTTGTTGCATTGTCCCTTGCATCTGTCCTCGCATGTTGCAGGCTTTAATATAAATAAATAAAAATCAGTAAATCGATTAAATTGATCGACAATTGCTAAATCGATAAATCGAAAATCAACTATCGAAAATCAACTATCGTATTTCCTCTAATAGTGGCAAGCTATGTTTGGAACTCGTACTGTACTCGTACCTCGTAGGTATATAGAGATACGAGTTCAGTACGAGTTCCTATAAGTCGAATGCGGATATGTGGGTTTGAAAATCCGTGTACGAGTACGAGTATGTGTAAAGGTAAAGTACTAAGAGTAAATAATTTTTTTATAATTTTAATTTTTTAAATAATTTATAAATTTATAATTAAAATTTTTATTATTTATAATTTTTTGTTGTACTAATTAATTGAAAATAATAAAATATTATTATAAAAATTTATTTAATTTTTTAAATCATACTATTGTTTCGCAATTAGCTGCTTTACACTCTGCAAAGCAACTTGAGTCTACAGCCTTGTTATCCGAATCTCAAAAAATTAAATGGATTTTTTACATTTTTTCAAAAAAATATATATTCAAATAATGAATAAATTTTATTTTATAAAATTATAAAAAAAACATTTTTAAACCCATATATTAATTGATTAAATAAAATAAATAAATTTTGAATCAAATTATATAATTCTTCTTACCTTGGGCTCCAAAAAGCATGGGGACCACAAGCACCATCAGAAGAAACATGGCGGGAAGAATGCTTTTAGCAAACATAATTGACACAATTAGCAAATTATTATTTTTTAAACTAAATTTAATTTTATAATTTAATTAATAAAAGCAACTTTTATAGACATACATTTTTTGCCCAAAAAATATAATAATTGGGACGGAAAATTATTTTTGGGTTTCAAAATATTTTATACAATGAAAATTTTTTCTCGAAAAATTTAGTTAACCTGAAACCAGTGCTTGGTATTTCAGGATTTGCTCGTACTCGTACTCGTACTTCGTACAGCCCTTTTTAAAGTGCTCGTACTCGTACCTCGTACTCGTACCTTCGATTTTTTTCCTCGTACTTCGTACTCGTACCTCAAAAATTGCTCGTACTTCGTACTTTTTTTCGTACTTTAATAATTCGTTAAATTCAATACATTTTCTCCATATATGTTTCTTTATTTTTAAATATTAATACAAATATTATCTAATTTGAATGTATTTTTGGCAGAAAATGAATAATAAATCATTTGTTGAGAAAAGTGAAAGGTTATGTTACTAAAAATATTCAGATTTCAATGTATTTTTTGTTGAATGACATGATAACACGGCTCTTTAGGTGTTTTTCTCCAGAACTATTTTTGTGACCAGCGCTGTGGAGTGTTAATTGCGAAAACATCCTTTCAACTGGACTTGTCGTTGCTGGAATAGCCAAAACAGACATAGCAATTTGTGACAATAGTGGGAATTGCTAAAAATAAAAATTTTAACAAGATAAAAACTTATGTACCTTTTCGTGAACTTTCCAAAAGTTAAACACAGCGTCGGACTCGATTTCAAATCCATCAGTGACAAGAAAATATTCATCCATTTCTTTTGAAAGTTTGTCACTTTGAGAATTATTTTGACCCGATATTGCGCGAGATCGCATCACAATTTTTGGGGAGTTAGAAGTTCTAACTCCCCAAAAATTTTTCCGTTTTATTTTCCAATTTAATTTCTTTCCAATTTTTGCAATTTATTTTAATTTCTTAATTTTCTTCTTTATTTTTTCCTTTTTTATATTTTAGTTAATTTTCGATTTATTAAAACCCATTGAACCTCCCTTACCATGCTTCGTAGAGACTCTGTGCCATTTTGTGCCTTGGGCGATTCTCGGGCAGTTCAGTGTTGGCCAATATTGGAAGGTTGGCACCTGCCAGGATCTGCACCTTGTCCAGCATCTTACTGTGATATTTACGTGCCTGGGTAGCACATCCTGGTCCTCCAATCTGCCCAATGTTTACCTCAACCTAAAGTCAAAAAGTTTGGATTTTTCACATTTTACCCAAAATTCTTTGGACCTGTTTCAACTCCATTTGTTGCTGCTGGTCATCCCAGTGGGACAAATAGTCGGCACGTTGGACCATCAATGTGATGGGCTGGTGGATACCTTCTTGTTGGATTTGCTCAGCTATTTCCACATTTCGGCGAATGTATGGGTCGCCCTTAAATTATTAACAATTTACAATTTTTATATATTTTTAAGCAGATTTTTCATTTTTCATTTAAATTTTGTAACCCATCAAAAAACTAACCTTGACCACGTCTTTGTAGGCATCCATCAGGAAGGCGTGGTCGCATGAGATGCGGAAGTACAGCTCGTTGAGTGCGCCCTGCACATCCATGGCCTGCTCGAACAATTCGCGAGGGAAGGGCGACGGAAGCAACGAAAGTGGAGGCGCAGTGGCAATGTCCGACTGGAACTTGTACTCCGTCGTACGTGCGCACAGACCTGTAAATGAGTACATTATGGTAGATAATTTGGGGCATAGTAATCTATACGATCTCCTTGCAGCCAAAAACTTAGTTAATTTAATCCCAAATATTAAAAAATTATAATCCATATAATATATTTTTTCAAATTACTTACAAAATTTTGCGTTTTTTTAATTTTTCAAATTTTTCAATCTTTTGTAATTTAATTCAGATTTTTACCATCCAATGTTGTTAAAGCAAATTATTTGATTTGATAAAAAGCAAAAATAAGAGCTAATTTAAAATAGAAAGCCAATTTTTTTTATATATCTTTTTGGCTATTTGCCTACCGATGGAATGCGAATAGTCCAGCGCGTACTCGGCCAGGTCTTGCATGGCTTGTCCCTTCGGCAACACTGCGAGTACGTAAGCCCGAGCACACTCATGGTTTACTCCGTTTTGGACTCCATTTTGCTGGTGTTCATCTTCAGTTGGTCCAGTTCCGTTTTGGATTTTGATCCCATTTTGTTGTTGTTTTTCGACTCCGTTTTGGTGCCCATTTTGTGCTCCGATTCCGTTCTGTTCCAGTTTGGCCAGTCCATTTTGTCCGTTCAGTTCCTGCGCTGTTCCGTTCTGTTGCTGCTCCAGCTTCAGTGCCAATGCGTCCAGCTTGGCTCCAGTCGTACCTACGGAGTCGGAGCGCACAGTCCCACTCGGCGGCGGAATAGTTACCATCACCATATTGTTGATTGTTTGAAGGAGAAGTGTTTGAGCAGGGAATGATGTGATGGAAAATTGGGGTGAATGAGTGAGTGCTTTGCCTTAAAAATTGGCGGGTTAAATAGGGTCCCCTCGGGGGCGGGACATAATCAACATCACCACCCATCGTCCGGATGGGGCGGAGACTATCTCCTCAGTCTGAGTCAGGAAGTACTATGTTCGTGACGTAAAGGGTCTTGTTTTTGTCTGTTTTCCTCCCCAATTATTTGATGAGGTGTGTTTTTCTCTGGCACTGATAAGATAGCCCCAGGGATTCCCGATCGTATAGAAAACCGTTAAGATAATTCGCCGATCGAGCTGATGTAATCGTCGGCGAACCAACAGTCATCACAACAACTTCAAATGGTACATTATATGAAAAGTGTACAAATAATACAATTAACGAGTTGTGTTGTTATCTCCGTCCGTTCTCTCGTCCACGGGTACAAAGTAGATCAGACGACAGCGAAAGGGCCGGAATTCCCCGGCCGCGTCTGGGGAACCCTGTAGGATGTTGGACCTGGTCACAAGCACTTTGGGTACACCCCCCGGGGAAAACCCCAAAAAATTATCATTCATTCACTCATTTTATGTTCTTCATCGTCGTAAAGAGGTGAGTCTGCTAAGCACCCCATAGTCCCGTCGTCGGATGACAAGTCATTATCAGTTTTTACTTTTTCTTCGTTGTCTCTTTCGTTGTACGTTTTGGATTTTTCTTAATTTTTAACCATTTTCTTTTAGAAAATTTAACGTATCTATATCTATTGATAAACAGACAAAATCAAGCAATACATTGTTTAAAATTCTTTTCTGGTCTCAACTTTTTAAAAATTCTATCCAAAAATTTAATTCAGAGAAACCAGAGTGACTTTCAAACAAAAACATATCCAAACAAATTAACGCATTATGAAATTCAATTGATTTAATTTTTTACTAAAAACGAAACTCATAAAATTCATTATTTTTATTATTATTAGTAATTCAAAAAATTCAGAAAATTTACAACGATAACATCCAAATTTATAAAATTAAAAATGTATTGACAGATTTTGAATTTAGAACTCATATAAATTTTTTCTTGAATCGTTTAAAAATAAACTCGAAGTCGAAAATGCCCTTTCTAAATATTGCTTTGAGTTTTAACTTTATAAATTGAGCTAGTGTAATTAGACTCTTAATTTATTTTTAATTAATGGAAAATAGTTTAAAAATTGGACTCTCTTATCATTTTATTTTTGATTTCATCGTTTTTCCTTCGTTTGTTTTTGTTTTTAACTTTGTTTTGATTTACACTGTCAAAGGAATACCATTTAATAAACAATGGGGAAAACAACAATATTGCATTTAGTACTCTAAAATTTTCTAACAAACAACTCAGGAGAGGGAAGTAAAGGGAGTTTTTCAACCTTCACCTAGGAATTTTATCAAATTTCGATAAAAAAATTCGAATCAACCTCTTACCCTCTTTGAGCTGGTTGAAATCTTCAAATCCCTTCCCAATAAATAAAATAAATATTGTGCCAGGCCAAAACTCTTTTTCGATAGGGTGCAAAATGTCAAAGGGAATGTTCTCGTCGAGAGCGAAGACGTCGTTGTCTTATCAGGTTATCGTTTTTGTGGAGTCCCCTGGACAAATTTTTGTACAATCCAAGCGATTATTTGGACTGTGGTGGGGGTTATTAATTATTATATTTTAGCCAAAAGACGGAGGAATTGCACTCAACAAAGTAAGATAGAATAAGGATGATGAAAAAAATAATTGTACGCGGTACAAAATAGAACAAAAAATGTGAAAATTTAAAATAAAATTGAATGAGTGAGAATATCGTTCCAATTTCAAAAATTCAATAAATGATTATAGGTTGACTAAAATTGAACATTTAGGCCCTCCCTATACGCAAATGGCCCCTTTTTCAAATTTGATCAAAACCATAGGATGACCCTTTTTTGTTTTGCAAATTTCTTTTGTAAAAATTGCTTAAAAATTCATAAAAAAGACAATTTTGAGGTGAAAAATAGAAAAATATTTCTATTTATTTTAGTTTTCAAGAAATTCTTTTTTTTCTAAACATCCTCGATTTATTCCGCAAAATTTCATAATCAAAATTGATTATTTAAAATAAATTTGTACTGTCATGGCTGTCAAATTAAAAAATAAAATTGTTTGACCACAAAATACACATACCTAAATACAATTCTTCAATTGAATTTATTCATTTTGTAGCCGACACAATTTGTTCATTTACTAATAAAAAATTTGGTAATCACTGGAAACGGTGCTTGATCGTTTTTTCGAAACGGTAAAATTTCCACCAATCCCAGTTCAAAAGAGATGTAAAATTTTTCCAAAAAACGAGATTTAAACGAGAAAAACGAAAAAACGAGTTTTTTTTCTCCAAAAAACGAGATTTTTAAACGAGATTTTTTTGAGGGGTTTTTGAGATTTGATAGTGTTGGAATTTGGAATAGGTAGACGATCCAACACTAACATTCGGCCATTTATCTTAGAATTGCTTAATTGGTCATTTTTCAAAGAAACACTCATTTGGCGCTTTCGAAGAAACGAACTAGACCCAAAAAACTTTAAAAATAACATAGAAATCTTTAAATTAAAATAATTTTGAAAATTATGATAATTGAAAAAATTAAACTTTTTTTTTAATATATTAAACCCATCAAATATTTATTTTGTTTTTGTTTACGTAATTATTTTTCAACAAATTTTATCCAAAAACAAAATTGTGTTCTATCACAAAATAAATTAAAAAACAAAAATTTTTAAAATGTGGCAACAATTTAAAGATGCATGTCCTATATAGTATATAGTATCAGCGTTTTTCTGTTCCGAATTTTTTCAATCTGTTCAGTTCCTGTTCTGTTCTAAAATTAACAATTGGAACTGGAACAGAACAGGACCAAATCCCCGAGGAACATACTTTCTGTTCCTAAACTGTTCCTTTTCAAAAAATATTAAAAAATAAATTTGTTTTTGGGATTTTCAGAGAATTTTTTCGTAATTTTTTGAGATTTTTCCGCGATGAACTAACTATTCATTGGTGACAAAATTAAAACATATTTTTTAATATTTAAATATAGTCGATAAATTTGTTGAATAAAATTAAAAAATTTAAAATTTATAAATTTTCTTTAATTTAATTCCTTAATTTTTCTATTTTTTACATATTATCTTTAATAGAGAATCTGTTAACTGTTAAAAATACTTAAAAACGCATCACTGAGAATTTTTGGAATCAATTTTTTTATTAAAAAAATCTTCAATTGTAATTATTCTTTACACAAAATTAGAAATTATAATTTTCATTTCAAAAATAACAAATAAAATTGATGTAAATTATTCAGCTGATTTGACCACACACAATGGCCGGCCCAATCACATTGTTAACCATCCATTTTCTTATCTTGAACACTTTGACATGTTCTTCAGCAGTTGTTCCAAAAATAGCTAGGTATGTTGGTGGTCTCAGTCTGCAATTGGTTCGTTGGTTCCAGCCAATTTTTTTATAAGTTCAAAGTCCAAAGTCCAGAATAATTTAGAATAAAGTCTTTTTATAAATCACAAAAAAATTTAATCAAATTTCTAAATCAAATCAAAATAAATCCAATATAAAAATTAATTTGAACTTTTATTTAAAACCTTACTGTTCATTATTGAAATATAGAATTTTTTTTGATGATATTGTGAAAATAAATTTGAAAAATCAATCTAAAAGTGTAAGTTGAATTTACCTTTTTCTGATGTTGCTACCGATAGTTTTTTGAGTATCTTTTTCAAAATTTTGAATTTAATAATGTATTGTGTTTTGTGTGTGCTAAGAAGCAAAATGTAATAATTTGTAAAATAGTACTTAACCAGTGATTATTTATTCCAGTTTTATTTTTTTTCAGTGATTTTTTATGGGGTAAATAATTTAACTATACCTGTAAAAATATAAAGGCTACAGAAAACAAAATTCAAAATAAATAAATAAAATTCAAAATAAACACTACGCACTGATAAACATTATTGCAGCCTTTAACTTTAACATTCAATTCGTTATAATTTTTCCAAATCAACAATACAATGCCTAAAAATGGAATATTTAAAAATATTACAACAGCTTAAAATAAACATTTTTGTATATTTAAGTTACAAATTTATTTTTCCCACTCTCTCCCCACGATCTGTCACATCCATAGAATGGTTTGGCCAGTTCAGTGGGTTTTAAAAACCCAGGTGGTTTAAGACACGTTTTAGAGATTGAAATCCCATCTAAGATTAAAATAAAGAATTTAAAAATTAAAATTCGGAATCGTACATTTTTTCTCTTAAATACAAACTACAAAAATGCCAATGTTGAAAAGCTCAACTCTTTATTGATTAATGTGAAATCGGTTATCATATGAAAGATTCGGAAGAGCGAAAATAATGGATTGAAAGAAAAAGAAGAACGACAATTAAAACAATTTCCACCAAACATTGAAACTGAAACTCATAAAATTTCTGAATTAGCGATTACATTTGTTAATCCATGGCATTGAGTAAATTATCGCGAATAAATTGCAAAAAAAAATGATAAAATAATATTATGTGGTTGGAGCCAGTGATACCACATGTATGGTTGTTCTCCAAAAAATTATCGAAATTTTGGATGATAAAAATCCAATCTTTAGTAACTAAAGCCAAAAAAGTTTTTTGTTTGTAAAATAACAAAACGCCAAGGATAACAACCATATCCGGGTAGATGATTTCGGAAATATTTTCTAAAATTTTCGGATTTTATTCCTCGCGCAGAAACTCGTTGGCGGGGAACAACAACAGAGAGTCGACTACGCCGGCACCCTCGCATATGCCTCCCTGGTTCACATTGGCGGGCTGAGAAATTTACAAAATTTATTTTTATAAACAATATAAAACCTATATAAAGTATACCTTGCTTCGGCACAGATATCCTTCGGCCTCGTTCCTCCTCACATTTCCGTTGGAACTGTCTGCAATGATTGTGCCGTAGATACCGAGTTCGCTGACGACGTTCTCGGGATACGGTGCTTTGAAGGGGCGCATCATAATGTTCTGAAAAAGTTGAGTTGACGAATTAAAAGTTGACGATCTTCAGTTTTTCGTCTCCCGAATACCGTACCTTTGCGACGAGGGGCCAAATCTTCTTCTGTAGGATGTAGGCGCCCC
>JAQIYK010001141.1:0-10661 GCA_034700465.1 Rotylenchus robustus | reverse complement strand
GCAGTCAGTGTTGGTGGCGGTACGGGTGGATCAAGTCGGGGGATGCCATACGCGCGGCCGAGTGCTAAAGTCCCTCCTACTGCGTTGCCCCTAGGAGCCAGAGATGTTGGAGTGGCGGTTCGCGCTGAAACACATCGGCTGGCGGCAGAGGCATCCGAAGCAGTACACCGTCTGGCGGACTACGTGCGGGAGTTCAATCCAGTGTTTGCTGCTCTTCTCATTGGCCTTGAGTCGGGGCTCGCGGAGGCGGCTTTTCTGAGTAAGCATGGGCGTCGAGGAGGCGGGAGGTGATCGCCTGATGACCACAGCGTGCCACCCCCGGAGTGTCATCACCTTTGTGCTGACGAGAGAGGGAGAGAGCGGACTCATCACACATTTCCGAATATTTCACAATTTCGATCATCTTGATGTTCCCCCCGGTGATCTTTGTATTGTGTCTCTATATATGTGATGGTGTTCGCCCCCAAAATTGTCTTTCGTCCATTCATTTGGGATTAAAGGCACATATAAGTCCTTTTGCTCTCTCCTTATATTCCTAAGGGAATTGGTCTCGGTTGAATATTTTAGAGAATTAATTCGGGGTTAAGGGCTTTTCCGGGACTTCTGATTGGATTTCGGGTTCCCTACACGGGTAGGAAGGTTCGTTCCGAGGGGACGCAACATATGGTGCAACAGCCTAACGGGATAACATACTATTTCTGAAAGAAAGAAATAGGAGTTTACGGGGATTACGAAAGCGAACTCGGGCTAAAATTTTCGTAATAGTTTTTTCGATGTCGGGACCAATCAGAAGCCTAATGGGGCCAGCGGTGGCCAGATTGAGAGCAAGTTTGGAGGAAGCTATGCCTATTGTAGAGGCTCAAGAGCGGACGGATGAAGGAATCGGGAGATTAAGGGAGTTATTGGTGCATATAAAAAGAAGGCTGGTTTTTTTGGATGAAAAAACAGAAGTGTGGAGATTGTACATGGCCGGATTAGATGGGGGTAATCGGGAAGCAGAAGAAGGTTTGTTTAATAATTTTGCACAAAATGGTCGACCAATGAGTGAATGGATGGAGGATGGAAGGGAAATGGTTATTAGGATTGAAATTATTCTGGCTAGTGTATCTCCTCCGTCTTCTAGAAGGAGCAGTGTATCGACAAGATCAGCAAGGACGGCGAGAGTTCCAAAAACAGAAGACAATGTAAGTCTGGTCAGGGATATTAGTAGGGAACGGGATAGAGGAAAAAGGGAAGCACCGCCATTGTTCTATCCCAAACTACCCTGGCCTTATTTTGACGGGGATCCACTGGCATGGCCAACCTTTTGGCAGAGTTTTGAATTAAATGTTGGGAATAGACCAATTTCGGACGCACAAAAGTGCACTTATTTGATGATGAGCGTAAAAGGGAAGGCCGCGAGGGCGGTAAAAGGGTACCAATCAACGGGGGAAAATTATGCATTGATTAGGGACTCTTTAAAACGGCAATTTGGGAATGTGAAGGTGATAAAAGAAGCATTGCAAAATGAGTTGCTAAGTTTGCCCGGGGCAAACGAATCAGCGGCGTCGCTTCGTGGGTGTTTGGAGGATGTGCAAAGAATTTGTAGGCAATTAGAGAATTTGGGGTTACCAGAAGGGGATAAGGACTTTATAATGATGACAATCAAACATAAATTTCCTAGAGCAGTGATTTTGGAAGCTCTTAAAATGGAAAAGGAAAAAGAGCAAAATTGGGGAGTTGAGGAACTCAGGAAAGGGTTGGAAGAGATAATTAGTCTCAGGGAAGAGGCAGTGAGATGTACTCAGTCAATGGGATCCCGCCCGAGTTTTAAGGACGGACAAAGGCCACAAGCATTTCGCCCGAGGGAAAGGAGTTGGCAACGAAACAAAGGTTACGGGGGAAGATATTCAGGAAATCCGAGTGGAAGAGGCAGAGAAAGGGAACCGCACCGAGTGTTTAGTGCGCAGGAAGTAAAAGGGGATGGATCAGGGACATCGCGTTTGCTGAATCCAAAATGTTTTTTGTGCGGTAAAGCACATTGGGCCGCAAGTTGTAGACAAGTGGTGGGCAGAGAGGCCAGATTAAAGATAATAAATGAACAAAGGCGATGCCACAAGTGCTTGCGCAAGGGACATGAAAAGGCAAGTTGTGGAAAATTTTGCTTAATTTGCAATGGGGAACATCATAAGGTCATTTGTCCTAAGGAAATGGGTCAAGTACCAAAAACAGGAGGCAATAGAGTAGAAATTAAGGATTGGAAAAATCGTTTTCCGCCACAGAAGGCAAAGGGGAATTACTCTGCAATGGCAGTAACGGCAATAAATGAGTTGGAAAAAAGGGAAATTTTGTTGATGTCGATAAGGGTAAATGTTTCTGCTGGGCGAAATGGAAGAAAATGGACAACCGCTCTAGCCTTCTTTGATAGTGGGAGTCAAATCAGTTTCATTACAGATAAATTGATAAAGAGATTGAGCCCACCAAAGGTGGGAGAAGGGGAATTGGACTTGTTGCCAATTAGGGAAAAGGAAGCAGTTAGATTTAATTCTCCGAGATATCTTATTAAGCTGGATACGACAAATGGGGAAAAGGAAGAGTTGGTGGTAAGTCGCATTGATTTTTTGACCGATAAAATAAAAAGAGTAGATATGCAATCGGGGGAAATGGAATTGGTAAGTGAGCAACCAGACATTTTGATAGGAATGGGCGAGTTTTGGAGATTTTTTAAAAATGTCTCGCCATTTTTGGGGAATATGTATAAGGTGCAAACTATGGTTGGACCAATAATTTGCGGAGAATGGAAGGAAAATAAGAAAAAAGGGGATAGAGCGCAACTGACGGCGATGTGTGCGGTAGGAGAAAGAGACGAGAATCAGGAAGTGGAAAAGTTTTGGGAATTGGAGGTAATAGGTGTGAAAGACAACCCAATGGAGAAGGATGACGAAGTAGCACAAAGGATGTTCGATGAAACAGTGCATAGAGAAAATGGGAGGTATATGGTAAAATGGCCATGGAAGAGGTCAAGGGAAGACTTACCGTCAAATTTTGCATTGGCATATCGCCGATTGGTCAGTTTATTGGAAAAGTTGAGAAAGGCACCGGAACTGTTGCATGCATATGATGGGATTTTTAAAGAAAAGATGGAAGGGGATATAGTGGAAGAATCGGAGATAAAAGGGTTGGATGAGCATTTTTTGGCCCATCATTGTGTAATGGTGGAAGGAAAGAAACCGAGAGTAGTTTTTGACGGCTCGGCAAAAACAAGAGATGGATTCTCTTTGAACCAAATGATGTTTAGAGGACCGGTGGTCATGCCGGAAGTGCCGGGGATGGTAATAAGGTCCAGAGTGCCAAAGGTAGCACTTTGGGGGGATATTCAACGCGCATTTTGGACTTTGGGATTGGAACCGGAAGATAGAGAGGTGGTTAAGTTTTTGTGGGTAAAGGATGTGGATAAACCAATAACCAAAGACAATTTATTAGTGCTAAGGTTTAAAAGGGTGCCTTTTGGGATTGTAGCCTCTCCATTCTTGCTAGGAGCTACAATTCGTCATCATCTAAGGTTGGAGGGATCAGATTTGGCGAGAGAAGTGGAGAGAAATACATTTGTGGATAATATTTTTGTGGGAGGTGAAAATGAGGAAGAGGCAATGGAAAAGTATAAAAGGTTAAAGGGATTGTTTGCGGATGCACAAATGAATTTGAGGGAATTTGTTTCGAATTCGGAAAGGGTAAATTTGGGGATTCCAGAATGTGATCGATTGGATAAGGAAAATCCAAAGATTTTGGGGATAAATTGGGACATAAAAAGTGATGAATTGTCTGTAAAGTTTCCGGAAATAAAGGAGGGAAAGATAAGTAGAAGGACAGTGTTAAAAGAGTTGAATTCGGTTTTTGATCCATGTGGATGGACCGCACCTTGCCTTTTGAAAGCAAAATTGTTTTTTCAAAAACTATGGGATATTAAGAGAAAATGGGATGACCAATTAGGAGAAGATGAGCAAAAGGAATGGAGAGAGATTACGAATTTGTGGAAAGGAGTATCAGTGGGTTGCGTAAGAAAGGTTATGCCGGATAAATGGAAGTTGGTGGAATTGCATGCCTTTGTAGATGCATCGAAGGATGCGTATGCTACGTGCGTTTATTTGAGAGTGGAAGGGGAAGAGAATGGAAAGTCGATAAGGAAAATTCATTTGCTCTATGCAAGGAGCAGACTGAGACCGAGAAAGTTGAAGGTTACCATTCCAAGAATGGAGCTGTTAGGTGCGTTAATAGGAACGAGGGCAGTGAACTTTGTGGAAAAAGAATTGGGGGTAAAAGTGGATAAGAAGTTTTTGTGGGGTGATTCAAAACCAGTGCTTTTTTGGATTAAATCGGGGGAAGAACAGCCCAGATTTGTGGAAAATAGACTGTTGGAGATTAAAAGATGTATAGGGCTAGAATGTCGGTATGTTCCGACAGAGGAAAACCCGGCGGATGTGGCGAGCAGAGGTTGCACACCAGAGGAGCTGGGATCTCATCCTTTGTGGTGGAAAGGCCCAACTTGGCTTGAGGAACCAAAGTGCATGTGGCCGGATGACATCTGCTTTGAAATTGTAGCAAAGGAGGAAGACGATGGGGAACTGATAGAAGGGTTAAGTATGCCGGTAGTGTTAGAGGAAAAACGGGAGGTTGAATTGTTGAATTTTTCAGCATTTCGGAGTTGGGAAAAAATGGTGAAGGTAATGGCGAGAATATTGAAAATGGGGAAAATTTGGTTAGGTAAAATCGGAAAACAACCAAATTCGGAGAAATTAAAAAAGTTTGAGAAGGGTATAATAAAACCAGAAGAATTTGAATGGGCAGAGAAAGAAGTTTTGAAAATGGGACAAATTGGATGGAAAAATTACGCTGGGAAAAATGGGCAGATTAAAACATTTGTGGATAAGGATGGGTTAATTCGGTTGGAATCAAGGGTTGGAAAAAGTGAAATGCCATTTGAGTTCAACTTTCCGGTTGTATTTCCTAGGGGGGCACTGATTTTGGAAGGATTGGTTTGGAGGGCACATAAGAATGTGAGGCACGGGAAAGTAGATGCTACTTTGAATGAGTTTTTGAAGGAATTTTGGGCACCCAGAGTTAGGGCGATGGTAAAAAAGGTGGTTAAAAGTTGTAATAATTGCCAGAGGGCAACGGGACCAGCTTTTGCCTTACCACAGATGCCATCACATCCAGCGGAGAGGGTAAGGCAGTCCTTGCCATTTGAATCGGTCTCGCTGGATTATTTGGGGCCGTCGGTGATAAAAGAGGAAGGAGAAATAAAAAAGTTTTGGGTGGTGTTGATTACTTGTTTGACGACTAGGGGTGTTTATTTGGAGCCCGTATTTGATCTTACGGCCTTTTCATTTTTGCAAGTTTTGAGGAGATTTGCAAGTAGGAGGGGGACGCCGAAGCGTATTATGTCTGATAATGCGCAAACGTTTAGAATGGCCGCTAGGGTGGCAGGTGCATATGAAGCAAGGGGAGGAAAAGCACAAGGGGAATTGGAAAGATATTTGGTTAGAAAGAAGATAATTTGGCGATTTATACCCGCTTTATCGCCATGGGCAAATTCTTTGGCCGAAAGGTTAGTAAAGGTGTGCAAAGATGCCTTTAAGGCATCATTGGGGAAGACAATTTTGTCAGCAGAGGAATTGAGAACTTTTACGGCAGAGGTGGAATGGACAATGAATTGTAGGCCGATAACACATGTATCGATTGAACCGGATGGGGAGAGGGCATTGAGGCCCATTGATTTTATTAGCCCGGGGATTGAATTGGGAATCCCTCTCCCAGGAGAGAAGGAAGAAAAAGAGGACGAAGAGTTTAAGTTGGATCCGGGTACATTAGAAAATAGACTAAGAAGTCAATGGAAAAGAACAAAGAAAGTTTTAGATGGGTTTTGGAAAAGATGGCATAGGGAATACTTGTTGGTTCTGAGAAGCAGAACCCAATGGCATCATAAGGGTCAAAGATTAAAGGATGCCAGGGAACCGGAATTGGGGGAAATAGTGCTTGTAGAGGATGAGTTTCATCCCCGTAATGTTTGGGCTTTGGGAAGGATAATAAAATTGGGTGGAGTGCCGGGAGCAGTTAGGAGTGCAAAAATAAAATTGGCACCAAAAGGAAGGGAAAAGAAAGGAAGGGTCATTGAACGACCAGTGAATAGGCTTTATGCTTTGGAGGCAAGTGGAGGAAAGAGAGAGTACGGTAATGAGGATAAGAAGTTAGAAAAAGAAGAAAGACCAGCAGAGGATGTGCTGGAGGAGAAGAGGTTAGAGAAAGGAGAAAGAGTAGCAGAGGAGGTGGTGGAAAATGAGAGTAATAGTGAAAAAGAGATGACAGAGGAAAGGGTGAAAGGACACCACCCTATGGTCACCCGGGCGAGAGCCAGAACGAAGGGAGTGGTAGGAATGGGACTGAAATCGATTATGTTGGGTTTGTGCATTTGGATGATGTTTGGTATAGTTTGGGGAAGAAAAAATGGAATAGTGCGGGGGAAATGGAGAAAATGTGTGGATTGTGAGCTAAGTTGTGAACGGAAAGGAATTGAGTTGAAAACACCCATGCGTATAAAGAAATTCGAAATTTGCTGCGCGGGAAGTTGTTTTTCGCATCCATATGCTGGGGAATTGGTCTTCCAGCTGACAAAAGAGGAAATGGTGGTGGACCACGAATGTACGGTAACTTATTGGTCAAGAAAGGGAAAGGAATATAAGAATAGGATTTTTTGTCCACCAGTGGATAGGTGTGACTTAGTTGGTTGTTGGTGGTGTTTGGAAAGATTAGCTAACCCAGATTGTTGGCCATCAAAATCATTAACTTTGGTAGGGACTGGGATGACGTTTATTTTGTTGGTTTTGGCTTGGTTGATCTCATGTGCGAGAAAGATGGTGAAGGAAATTGGATGGTTATTAAAGATGGTGTTTTTAGGACCATTTTGGATTTGTAGGTGGGTTTGGTCATTTTGTATAGGGTCCAAGCCTAGAAGGAAGAATGAAATGGAGATGGGATTGTTGGATAAGGACGGGAAAGGCGCAGAGAAAGAAAAGGCGCAAAAAAGAAGGAACAGAAGGTTGTATAGGTTAGGGAGTGTAATAACAGCAGGGATATGGCTGGGAATTTTGGCTAATGTTGATGCGGGAGCAGAGGTGGTGGCCTTTCAGGCAAATTCAGAGGATTGTGTGCGGGGTACGAATGGTACGGTATGTCGGATTAGGGGAGCAGCAAAATTGACTATTTTGCCTGCTGGACAGAAGGTTTTTTTGGCATTAAAAGATGGGAAAGGTCAGGTCGTGGGTTCGATGGAATTGGTGCTTAGGTCACTCCGATTACATTGCAACCAAGAATCGGTTGGTTGGTTAAGATCATATAAGGTTGGAGTTGTTACAAAGAGGAGGTGCCCAACGATGGGGTCCTGCAATGGGGGAAGGTGCAGTCATCTGAGGATGACGGATAAGATATCGGAGTTGGAGGAGTTTGAAGACTTACCAGGGAATATGTTTTGTAAAAAAGGGGAAAGTGTATGGGGACATGAATGTGGCATACCGAATATGGCCCATCAATCTGAGTGTTTTTTTCTATAAGATTTTTGCAGAGCCTGTGGGGGACCGGGTATGGGAGAAAGTTCGGTGTTTGAATTGGGACTACGAGTTACTGATGGAATTGAATTTGGAAATGGGCAATGAGTCAAGAGGTACGGTATTAACCCTCTTTCCAGGGTTGACAGTAAATTGGGGGGAATTTGCTTTCACGCCAGAAGGACTGACCCCTCCAATTGCACCAGTGTTAGAGGATTATTTTTTAATCTCTAACGGGGAGGTTATTTTTGGTGGAAAGGAAGTGAGAACGGAATTGCACTGTTCGGGGGTTGAGGAGGCTTTGAACTTTTCTTGTACACTAGGAAAGGAAGCGTGCAAAGAATGCTGGTTAAACGGGGAGAAAGGGGAAATTGAATGTGGGTGCGAAGATGTTATTTTGGAGGAAAAGGAACCAAAGCTTCCTTTTACTACTGCAAACTTGAATTTAAGATCGAAAGGGAGAAAAATATTGAGTGAGTATGGGTACTCACCGGTGAATTTATTGGTTAGAGTTGAGGGATTGAGGGTAATAAATGTGGTGGATGGCACTTCGTGCCAAGTGCAAGTAAGAAATTTGAGTGGGTGTTATAATTGTAAGACGGGAGGAGAATTGGTATTTTCGTGTAAAACGGAGTTCGGGGAGGCTGAGGCGGAAGTTAAGTGTTCAGGGGGGTTGGTTTTCTTAGCCAAATGTGATATTGAAGGAAGGGAACAGAGGGAGATATTACCCTTTGATCATGCCGAAATAGAAATGGAATGCGTTGTTGAGTGTTTTGGATCTTTTACTAACTTCTCTTTACAGGGAAAGTTAGGTTATATTGCAGTGAATGAGGATATTTTTAGGGCAAGAAATTCAGAGAAAGTGGACGAAAGATGGATGGATTATTGGAATTTTGGGGACGTATTAAAAGTTGATTGGTGGTATGTGGCAAAGTTTGTGTTTTTCCCTAAAAATTTTGTTATGATTTTGGGGATGGTTACTGTGGGATTGGGTGTGTGTTACGTCATTTGGGTGTGTTCGCCCTTTAGATTGGCTAGGAGGGCGGTAGGGAGAATTTTGTTGGTTCTGTTGGTTAGCTCATTTGTGGTGAGCTCATCTTCTTTTTCGGGGGGAGGGTCGCGATGCGACGAGATGGTAAATGTGAGTGGTGAATCAAGGATGAGATGGACTGAGGAATTGGGAAATGGAAAGGTGGAGATTGTACGAAAAATCGGGGAGAGAAGAGAAGGGAATAAAGGAGGGCCATTTTACGGTCCTTCCTGTTCATTTTGTTCATGGGGCTCCTTTTTTGGTTTTATTCTATGTTTTCAGATAGTTGGGTTTGTACATTTTTTCATTTGTAAACTTTTTCAATTTCAGATTTACTTCGATACCTGCTTGTCTTTTATTCGTCCGATCTGCTCTGCTGAACACATGTCATCTTTCTTGACACCGCCGGCTGAAGTTGGACTGATTGAGTACACAGCGGAGCTGCTGAAATGTAATGAACGAGCAGTGGGCGCCAAACTACAATGGGCTGATCGTCGTGAACATCTGAACAACAAACTCCATGAAGTCACCAACCAAGGGGCCAGTCTGTGGTACAGCTTGGGCGAGCATCGAGGGGCGATTTGTGTAAGTGCGGACGATAGTTTTGTAGTGGACAAGGATGTCCCGCTGGTTGGGGTTAGACCTGCGGGGGTACCCCATAGGGAATTTGCAATTCAGGTCCTTCGTTTGGACCGGGGACCCGGTATTGTTTTTGGGCCAATGGTTGTTCACGCAGGCCACTTTTATCCTATTGGAGGGATAACTGTAGTGGGGATTAAAGATGAGTGGGACTTGTTTGGTCAATTCTTTTGTTATGTGATGGGCGGCTTTGCCGATTTTATTTCTCCTTGGGTGATTAATGTTGAATCCGATAGGGGATGGGAGGAGTTGAGGAAGATTAGCGGAGTTTTTGAGACTCCCGATCCGTCAGATTCGGAGGAGGATAGTGAGGGGAGTGTGGTTAACTTGGTGAATGTAAATAATATGTTTGGGTTAAGTCGGGGGCCAGGGCAAAGTGGAGATAATAATGGTGTTCAGGAAATGAGTGCAATGGCGGATGAGGGGAGACTGTGTTGGGATGTGCGGAGTGAGTCTGGGTCGGAGGAAGAGCACCAGGAGGCATCAAAAACAGGGGCCGATGCTGGAGATGGTCCTGTTGACACCGATGTGGGGATGCCTGAGGCATTCGAGGATGTGGAAGAAGTGGAGGTTGATGGCGAAGGGAAAGGGAATTCCGTTCAATTGGAGGTAAAAGGGGGAACAGTTTTAGCGGAGTTTGTACCTAATGGGAAAATGAGAATTTCCGGGGGAGTAGGTGTGAACGGTTCGGGGGATCAAATGGTTGCAGAAGGGGGAGAAGGTTATTTGGAAATTAAGGTGAAGGGCCGGTTTCGTGTGTCTGGGAAGTTGGCGTTTTTCTCCGCTGCGTTAATGTTGTTGTGTGGGTTTTCCATGGTGGGAGCGATGGATAGACAAGGAGGAGATTTGAATGGGTTTTTGGATGAGGACGACTTTGAGCGGCTTTGGGGAGAAGGACAAGGAGGTGTTGGGCAAGGACAGCAGGAGGGTGCTGGGCAAGGACAGTTGGAGCAGGGAATTGAGGTGCAACTGAATGGGCAGGCCGGAGAAACCATACACGGAGGTGTACCGGCGGTTGCCGGCGGAGTTGAGGGAGTACAGAACAATGGTGTTTTGCCTGCGGCTCAGAGTGTGCCTATGGTCGGTGGAGGAGGACCAATTAATGCTTTGTGTGGGCAAGGAGCTCAACAGGCGGTTGGTGGAGGTAATGGGTGTTCGGTGGGGCTGGAGAATGGGATGGTTGTACCAGTGTGTTCAGGAATGGGCATGGTGCAGGCTCATCCCGCATTTGTATCGCAATTGGCGGCTGTTGCGGGACAAGTGTTGGGGGCCGCAATGCAAGTCCAGCCGGCCGGAAGTACCTTGGGTGGTCTGGTCGGGATGGCACGTGGCCAGGGGGCAGTCAGTGTTGGTGGCGGTACGGGTGGATCAAGTCGGGGGATGCCATACGCGCGGCCGAGTGCTAAAGTCCCTCC
>JAQIYK010001140.1:0-10677 GCA_034700465.1 Rotylenchus robustus | reverse complement strand
GCAATCGGAAGTCATTTCGATTCGATTTCCGTAAGTAACCGAACCCAAAAAAGGCCGGAACATCCGGGATCCGAAACTGGAACTTCCTTCCGGCTTCCGGAACATTAGTTCTTATTCCAAAAATGTTATTTGATCTGTATTCATTATTGATACAGAAACAGAACTATAATTTTCACAAAAAAATAAACAAAACATTTAAAAATTGAAACTTAAGGATTTTGAAGCGAAAAATGCGTACTTTTTCGAAAAAAATCATTTGCATTTCGGCGGGTGGAGTATTATTCCGAATTTCCTAACGCTAACGGATGGATCTGTATCAGGGTTGTAAACGGGACACCCGAATCCCGATGTCCGAATCCCGGCCTTTTTCTCGTCCCGAATCCCGAGTTCCGACTTTTTTGAAATCCCGATCCCGAAATTTTTCTTGAAAAGAATCCCGAAAAAATCCGAAAAACAACTTACAACCCTGATCTGTATGTATTGCGGCAACTTTATTTTACTTTTACCTCCACCCGCCACCGCCACCACCATTTATTTACTATTTTGATGTTTTTTATGCTTTGAATTTGAGATTTATTTTGTAAATTTTATTTTCAGATAACATACATTACATATTTAATGCAAAAAATATCCTCACAATCAGCAAATAATTTTTACACCATTCGCTCCCCGCCACTTTTGTCCATCCTCGAAAAAAGCGATGGAAAACGACGGGGACGGTATATTCAACCCAGCGAACTGCCCCATCCATCCAGCCACTTTTATCTCTTCAACTGATCTCATCGCGACGTCGGTGAGTGGCCAAAGCCACTTGGAGGGAGAGAAGAGAAGGAACGGCGGAGAAAAAAATTCTTGCTTCTTCCACCGCAGACGATGAATGGAATTAAAAATTGTGCTTTAGCGTCTCGATCGAAGGTTGTTCAACTAACATACAGGCTGGTGTATAATTTTTGCTCGGACTTTGCCTTTTTAAACCTTTTCTTCCAACGCAATCTCGTCACACCGTTCTGGGGATTTTTTGCAAAGTTAAATGGAGGAAGTTTATTTTTTAAACTTTAATCTAATTTTTAGTTAGGTTAAAGTTACAACATTCAACCTTTTTGCCCAAATATAGTCATAAAATGCGTTTTCAATATTCAATCGATTCAAAATTCGGCCGTATATGCAAATCCCCCACCCACACAATGTAGAGTTAAAAAAATTGATGGTTGGCGAGGGATTTGCATATAGTGCCTACCAAAAATTCTCTATTAGCAATTTTTGCTTACAAACTCTTTGTCTTTATAAGAATTAAACGCGAATTTTTTAGTAATTACGATTACGTAAAGAAAGTTATTCGTTATCTATCAACTTTCCATTACCAAAAACAAAAATCTAAAACATTTTCCGGCGCCAATCACAGCCCGTTCACCTGCATTCCCATGCTCTTTACCACCCAATCTTCACGTTTTCTTCATTCATCCTCACTCTGGCTCCACAATTTGCTCATGCACTGCACCTTGTGCCTTATCAAATTTCGTTAAAAATTTTCCTGCTTTTTCGAAGACAGGGAAATTTGTTTTTATCTTGCAACAACAGCGAGGCAAACATTGGGGATACTCACGATAAAAAGCCACGAATTTGGCTCAAAGAACTACCACTATTAAAGCATCACTCAAGATACCTGCAAAAAAATTAGACACAATATTTTTTGTTTTTACCTCTGCTTCGCCTTATTATCCATTTTTTTAAAGTTACAAAATTTGGGAAACATTTCCGAATTTTGAAAAATTATATGTTATGATACGTACTTCTCTTATGGTCAAATCGCAAAAACCCCTCTCACAATTTTTAAATCTGAAAGTATCCCGTTAAACGTCCCAATTCCCACAATTTCAGCGAAAAAAGTGTTGTGAAAGTATCGGCGAGTGGGCGAACAGCCCACTCGGGACTCGGCTATGAAGGGGCTAGGCTAGACCTGTTTGCTGTTTCTGTTTTTGTTGGGTGGTATGATTTCATTTTCACTGAATATATTAATCATCGATCCAAAACAACCAGCAAATATTTCGAATCCGATTCCCAGCAGATGAAATTGTGGGAAAAAACGATAATTCACAAAAAGGCAAATAATTCAAATTTATGTACCAATTTATTATTGGAACTGACCCAATTTAGTTTTCTGTGTAGTAGTGCTTATATATACCAAGTCTATAAATGCGATTTTTTACCATTTTCTATTCAATTCATAACCAACTCATTTTGACATCAAATTTTGTTGACAAAATTATTCAAATATTTAATTTTAATTAATAAATAGTTTTTCAATTTAGGACAAAAATATTTTCTGTATAATAAATTCTTATATTCGAATTGTCTTCCAACTGGCCTTCCTTATCCTTATTACCTCCAATACAACTGCCAAATTGCTTTAAAATGGCGATAGTCGCTGCCTTCGGCCTAGACCTCAATAACTTCTGTCTCGACCTGTGTGGCTACGTGGAATCAGTACTGGTACAAAAACTACTGACGGACCTTACACTGGCTGAAGAGTCAAAAAATGTTGAAAAAATGCACAAAATTTTTGATGAGAAACTGCAGGACGAACTGTTCGAGCAGTGCAGACTTTTGGCCGAACGACACAGCGGCAGCTGCGGACGCAGTCGTGGTCCATCATTCGTCATTGGAGACGGTTGGTTTTTGTTTTTTGTGCTTGAAAAAGTTCAAGAATGTATTAGAATAGTAAATGAAACTCACAGTAACTAAAAGGGCTAATCAACCATACACATACAGACATGAGCAAAAAATGCTAATTTGATTCCGGATAAGAATTCGGGATGAAAGCTATCTTAAAAGAGACCTAAATCTCGGCCCAAAAATTACTCCTCGTTTTTAATTTAATTTCCTTTTTTATTCAGTCCCAAATTGTCCAATTTTGTCAGATTCCTCCAGCACCACATCGGCGGTGCCAAGTCTGTCCAGCGGCATTCAAAGTACATCCTCTGATGCGGAAGTGCAGGTGGACCTGTTGCCCGCCTCCGACTCCATCACCACTTTGGCCTACCCTCGGCCTGCAGCACTTCTTGCGACACCTTCAGCGCCCTCCACAGCCGAAGATGCGGTGTTGCTTGCCGAACTGAGACAGACCAGGCTCAAGCATCGCATGCTGGAGTCGCGATGTTCGCCCGCAAAAGCGTAAAATTTTAGATGTTTTTCGTCCCTAATAAGCATACTTTTTGCTTGCAAAAATGAACACTTTTCTGTAACATTAGAGACCGGCCAAACACTTCGATCAATATATCGAAAGATATCGACATTACATTCCGATATTTTATATTGTCGTTGATATATCGAAATATCGTCGATATTTAGATAAAATATTGAACCGATATTCCGACATTTATCATCAATATATGTCTGGTCTCTAGTAGTTTCCTTTTTATAAAAAATGAGTTTTTCGGGAGTAGATATAAAGATATTTCATGATTTTATATGTTCTCAGATAACTTAATTTTTTGTTTTTAAAGGGTTGAACTTCGCCGACGACATCTTGAGGAATTGCATCAGATGTGCCTTCGAACGTTGCCTTATGAAAGCTACGATTACAGCGAGGTTATTTGATTGAACAAAATTAAAATAAGATCGTGAAGTTATAGCTCAATTGGTAAAACGTTTATTACTTCTGGCGAAGTTCGATTCTTTCAATTCCGTTAATTATTTGAAAAAATTATGTACATCAAAATCAGAGAGCACGCTGTTTTTATGTGACGTGTTCTCCACGGAAGATGTGAAATTAATAAAAAGCTTTGAAAAAAGCAGGGACGAAGTGTTGCTTGAGTTCGTGCCTTCCAATTAATCAAAATTTGGTTGTCACGTGACTAAGCAACATACATTTTTAAAATACGTTTTGATTTAATTTTCGAAAAAGAAAATTTCGAATAAATTTCAACACTTACTAAATTATTCTATAAGTTTTTTGATATCATTTGTTTTTGAACCGATTCAAACACTATTTTATTGTTTTGTTAGGTCAAGGACGCGTGCTGCGAGAATGTGATCGGGTTCGTCCCGCTGCCCACTGGCGTTGCGGGTCCGTTGCGCTTTGACGGCGAAATGGTCCCAATCCCTTTGTCTACCACGGAAGGAGCACTTGTGGCCAGTGTGAGCCGCGGCTGTCTAAGCATAAATGTGAGTGGAGAAAAGACTAAATCAAGACAGTTTTATCGAAATTTTGATTCCAAAAGTCCGCTTTCGATTTTAGAATTTTTTTGGACAATCCTGATCGAAAGTGACGCGACATTTGGATCTTTAGAAATCCAAAAAAAAAAAAAGAATTTGGCTAATTTTAAAGGAAGTTATGATTCGTCATGTTCAATAGTTGTTGTAAATTGACCATTCGCAATTGTAAAGCATGTGGTTTTCGGGATTCGGTTAGACAAATCCAGAATCAATTTATTTTTTGGAAAAATCCAAACTTTATAAGATAAATTAATTTTTCATTTTAAGGAATCGATCTCTGTGCTAGGCGAAGATGCCTTTTGTGTTGAAGTGATCGGAGATGGGATGAGCCGGGCACCAGTGCTTGAGTTTGAGTGCATCAGAGATGCTACGTAATATTTTTCAAATTTTTGTTAAAAAATTAAGAAAATTGTTTTTTAATAATAGGAAATGCCTACGGTGGCTCCAACGCACTGAAACTTTTGCACTTATCAAGAAAAATTTTGAGGAAACCAGCAAGTAAATAGTTTACATATTTCAAAAAAAATACAAAATTGTCTTTTTTAGTTATGCCTGTTTGCAACGGGTCGAACCTCATTTGGAGGGCACCTATCTCTATGTACGTTTTGTGGCCACCACCGGCGATGCAATGGGCATGAACATGGTTTGCACTAAAAAATAGAAAATCAAAAAATTTGTAGCAAAAAAACTTAGGACAAGAAAAAACAAAATGTCCTTGAATAAATTTAAAATTTTAAAATAATTTTTCAGGTCACCAAAGGCACAGGTCGCGCACTGGCACTGATAACGCGCGAATTCCCCCGATGCACTGTGCTTTCGATCAGTGGCAACATGTGTGTGGACAAGAAGCCCAGTGCGATCAATTGGTTTGAATTTTTGAACATTTTGTATTTTATAAAATGATTTTCAGGATTGAGGGTCGTGGCAAATCCGTGGTGGCGGAGGCGTTTATCCCTGCGCCTATTGTTGAACGAGTGCTCAGAACATCAGTGGTAAATATATTTTTAGAATTTTTTGGAAAACTTGGAATTTCAAACAGTTAGTTTGATTTTAGAATTTGAAATTTTTTGTCTAGGACAAGATAGTGAAATTGGCCCATGCAAAGCTTTTTGTCGGTTCATCCGCCGCTATTACAATCGGGGGTTGGAATGCGCATGCAGCCAATGTTGTGGCGGCAATGTTTCTCGCGACAGGACAGGTTTATATTTTTGATTTTTTTAAATAAAAAAAATTAAAAATAAAAAAAATCGGTTTAGGATGCAGCTCAAGTGGTTAGCAGCAGTATGTGTCTCACGCAGCTTGCACCTCGGGCGGAGGACGGTGCACTGCACATTTCGTGCACAATGAAATGCCTCGAGGTCGGGACCATCGGGGGTGGCACCGTGCTAACACCGCAAGGCACCTGCTTGAAGGTACGGATTTTTTGATAATAGTAAAAAAATCGGGTTTTGTAATAAAATTAATTAATTAGTTGGATTTTTAGTTCCAAACTTTTTAGTGCTTGCTATTATCAGTTTGGAAAAGCTCACAGAAAAGAAAATGCAAATTCATATAAAAAGGTTTTTAACACTAATCAATTGTACGCGGATGGCGCAGTTGGTTAAGTTTTCGAATAAAATGCCAAGTTCGAATTCCGAAAAAATTGAAGGGGAAATGAGGAACACGAATCCATTCGATGATTGGGTGCCGCAAAGGTGCATTGGTGTGTGGGTGAAGTTTCTTCGCCGGGCCACCCCTTTGTGTGCTTTGCACCCTTGATTACCCTTGCGATTCAAATCCCGAAGTACACTGATCCCCTTCAAACCAAATTTTTTTATGAATTTGGTCAAAAAAGTAGAATATTGAACAAAAATCAATAGCACGGTTTTTTAATTTTTTTAAAGTTTAAAAAATTCTTAATCAGATGTTGGGATGCCGCCGAACAGGGTTGAGGCCAGGCCAGAATGCGGAACGCCTTGCGCGGTTGGTGTGCGCAACTGTACTTGCCGGAGAACTGTCTCTTTTGGCCTCACAATGCACGGAGGGCGATCTGGAGAAGAGCCACTTGAAGTTGAACAGGTTCTTTTTTCGAAATGACATCATAAATTCGTGCTTCTTAAAATTTGCTAAAATTTTTAGATCTAGTCGAAACTTGATGTTGAGCAGTGGAGGGAGCATGCAGAACATGTGTTCAATGTTGAGCAGTCCTCAGCATTCCCCGCTGCTCTCTGTTGGCGGCAGCAACTCGTACAAGAAGTCCATGTCGATGAACACCATGATGTACGACATTCCGGAGCACCAACCTTTGCCGGAACCGAAAGAAGTTCCGGAGGGCACTTACGTTGGGAAATTAGAAGCGGGCGGAAGGACGCGGAACCGGAACAGCAATAAGTCGCTGAACACGTCATCGAGCGACGTGCGCGACGCACGCTCGCGGTCCGTGCTGAGCCAGGCGAGCGGCAAACTGCGCAAAATTGGATCTGCGCAAATGCCATGCGGGCCGCTTTGAAAGGACGACAAATGCAATACCAAATTAGGACCAAATAGCAAAGGTAAATTTCTAGGTTAAATGTTTTAAACAAAAATTTAAATTTCCTTTTTTTAAATTGAAATTTCAACCATTATACATACTTTTTGGGGGAATTTTACTTTTTTTTCTTTTTAAGAAGGTTGACATTTTGGTACCAAAATTGAAAATTATTTTTTAAATTTATTAATTTTCTTTTTTTCAGCCAACGACAACCGTTCATTGTTATTCTGTCGTCGATGGGAAAAGTGATCAATTAGGCTATACAAAAAAAAGATTCGGTTTCCAAATTGGTTCCATTTTCTTTTTGTTCTATTCCTGTAAAATCTAATGTTTTTTGAGATTTTTCGAGACTGTCTAACTAAGATTTTCCCAATTTTTAGGGCCAATTTTCTTAATTTAATTTGTCTTCATTTTTCATAATCTAACCCAGGGCATTGTTCTGTTTTGTTCTTACTAATTTGTCTTACAAAATACATTAAAAATATATAATTTTTAATTTCTATAAAAACAGTTGACTTTTGTGAATTTTGCTGTTTGTTACTGTCCTTAACACAAATTCACTTTTTAATTTTTATCATTTTACTGTTCATATCTTCCTTTTCCAACCAAATGCTTAAAGTACTTTTTATTGGATTAACACAAAAGGAATTGATAATATTTAATTATATGTTTTTTTTGTTTGATAAATACGTTTTGAAAAATAATAATTTAAATTTTAATTGCCTAAATTAGTTTTTGTTAATTTTAATTTTTCAGTTTTTTTTAAAAGGCAGAAATTCAGGTTCGTCCACAAATTAAAAATTCTTTTGGCAACTTTTTTCTGATCAAAATTTTGCACCATTCCGATGATATCATTCGTCCAAACTATTTTTGGCATCATTTTTTGCAAAAATCTAATACACAAGGCAGCTGGAAGCTTATTGGGGATTTTAGTAAGCCAACCACAAAATGGATTTTTTCCAAATTAGAGATCGGACTTATGTTATTTTTGGGAAATACAAATTCATTCCCAAAATTTTCAATTTCGAAAAATATATAATGGAGCTAAAAATCTACTGCAACTATGATTTTTTCAAAAATACTCAAATTATACAATTTTATGTAAATGTTCAAATTTAATTCCATAAATTTTTGAATAAAATATGAAAAATGCCCGAATTAATTTACGAAAATTTGGACTTTTTCTAATTTGACTAACATGATATCACTATTATTATAATTTTTTACTATTTTTGGCACTTTTTGCCCATTTTGTGCCAAAAACGGAACACACATTTCATCAACAACTGAAGGATGTTTAAGCCACATATCCGCTTTATGTCATTGACAAGGCGAAGGGAAATACATAGGAAATATATGTATTAATCCCCGGGGAGGAAGGGCGCAACAGATGGGACCAGCAGGCCGGAAGTGGCCAACTTCCGGACTAAAGGCCAAAATTAGCAAATTTAGAGGAAAAATAGAGAAAAAATCGAAATTTTTCGAAAATTTAAAAATATATATTTTTTTATTAAAAATTCAATAAAAATTATAATTTAAAAATTGTCGCCGATAGACATTCTCCAGAAAAATTGCGAATTTCCAAGAAAAAATTTCAATAATTTAACAAAATCAAAAAAGAATATTTCCAAAAATTTCAATTTTTATCACAAATTGAGAAATTTACAAAAAATGAAAATATTTTTACAAAATGAATAAAGGCAGTGAAATAGGCAAATGAATATGATGAGTCTTCTCTTCTGTATCATTTTTGGAACTTAATTTTATAATCACTTTTTTACACTTTTTTGCTTAAGCGGATCGAAATTTAAAAAAATCTTCACAAAATCGCTTTTTTTAATTATTAGTTTTTTATTATATTAGAATTTTTAACAAAATTATATTTTTATTTTTTTGGTTCGGTTACCCAAACTACACTACATGTTTTTTTCTGAATTTGGTGTCCTTTTTATTTTTCTATTAAAAATATCGCTTAAATCTGTCTTTTGACATCCCCGCCAATGTCGCCAATTAAGGAGGGGATTTGCGGCCCTCCGGAGCGGATTGCGGCGGAGGAGGGGAAAACACAGAAATGGATGAATATTTGTGCAAAATGCACACTTTCGCCGACGTAGTCCAATCCAGTGTTAATATTTATGCTCCAAAAGTGGAAAATTAGCCAATGCCCTGAATTGGCCTAAATTTGAAACAGAAAATTTGAAAAATTATGACCAGAAAGACACTATATTGGCTAAAAATATAAAGAATTTTTTCAAAAATGTGAATCTACTTAAAAATAAAATTTTATAGCCCCGTTTCCCTAATTCTCTCGGAGAAATTTTTCAATCACTTTACCGAAAAATTAATTTATTTTCAAAAATGCTGCAAATTTTCGAAAGAAAAAAGACGGGGACATCAAAGGAAATGTGATAATTTGTTGTTGGTCACTTCCTCCAAAATCTCCCCGTGCTAGATATTTATAACCCCTTCGAGGGGAGATCTTCAAAAAGTATTTTTTCGTTTTTTTGGGAAAAATGTCAAAAAATCCATTTTGTCAAAAACAATCAAAATTGTTTTTCTATTTTGTCGCTTCAAAATAGCCGAACAAAATAATTTAACTCAAACAAAACCAGAAAAAAACTGAAAATTTATTTTTCTAACCCTTCCAGAAAGGTGAGATTTTAGAATTCTTAATATTTCTGAAATTTTAACTATTATTTTTTGAATTTTTCCATTAATTTTGTTTTTCTTTTAAAGTTCACGCGAACATATTGTCGGATCCGTCGGTCATGCGTGCAATTGCGTAGATGGCATAAAAACTAAATAAATGTATTTGTTTATGGCTTTTAAAAGGGGCGAAAAAGGGAAGAAAATGAAAAGAAAAATGACCCTTTCTTTTCCATTAAATAAAGTGGCAAAAAATTAATGGACAATTTTTAAGGAAAAATAAATAAATTTTAAATATACAATAAAAATTTGTCCACATTTTCAAGGTTATTTTTAATTTTTAAAACCCATTTCTTCATTTTAAATAAAATTTGTTTTTAAGATTTTCGTCAAAAATATGTCTTTTTGGAAAATTTAATTGAATGATAGTATTTTTTCTTGGAAATTTTGTTATGAATTTTAAAATTTATATATTTTTTAAATTTTTAAAATTTCCTAGAAAATAAAAATTCAAAATTTTGATAATTTTTTTCCGGAGAATTTCAAAATTTGACAATTACTACTGAGGCATGCTCTTCCTCCCGTCCTACCCGCCGCCGGTTGATGACGTAATACTCCCCCTGCGGGGGAAACAAACGACGACAAAAAAATCCGTCACGCGGCGGCGACCGAAATTTAACAAAAAAAATCAAAAATTAATGGAATTTTTTTTTATAGTGTTTTTCGGTTAAATTTTTGAATTTTTTTCAAAAACAAAATTTTTTTCAAATTTTTAGATTTTCGCTTTTAGTTACTGTTTATTTGGCTTAAATAGTATGTGGTGCCCCTTTAAAATACATTTTTTGGACAATTTTCGGTATTTTTTAACTAAACATACTTTTCCAGCAATCCCACTTTAAAAAAGCTCTATTTCTCAACAAAAAAATGTTTAAAATATGCTTTTTCTAAAAATATATATTTTTTATTCCTTTTCGATAATTCCATTTTACATTATTTTAATATTTTTAAAAATATTTTTCCCAATTTAATTTATTTTTTTACAGCGTATTTTTTGGTTTCATTTTTTATTTAAATGTTTTTTAATTTTCGCGCCAACATTTCCTTCCAATTGTGTGGAACTTTCCACTGGGAAATCGACTGAACTTCGTTCGTTCGTTCGTTCGTTTATTCATTCATTCAATTTCCTTTTTCCGTCCTTTTTGGTCACATGGGAAATGGGAAAAGGTGGAAGTCCAACTTTTCGACCAAATTGGCGTTCAAAGGCAAAGGTTTGATTGGTCCGCTTAATTTTCTGAAAGTATTCAAAG